>PVKA01028290.1:0-29554 GCA_004027165.1 Ctenomys sociabilis
AATTTCTTTGAATAACTCCCTATGGTTGTAGAATGCTGGACTGTGTTGGATTGTGGTGTCGAGTTCAAGCACCTAAGGTAGTTGAATGTCAATGGAGTGCCCACTTTTGACAGGTGTAGACAAAGGAAGGGTTGTAGAAAGAAAAAATCATGATGTGTGTGTATAGACAGTACAGTTGGGATAGATAACGCTGTGCTTCCACATAATTCTATGAGAGGCAAGATCTGCACTAATGATGTTTGGACAGGATATTATGTTGGCTTTTAGTACTATGGTCATCCACTAGGTAAATAATTATTGAATTTTTGATGTAATTCAGGTACAAAAAAATAAGATAAGCAAGCAACTACACTCTTAATTCACTGATAAGAGATATCTGCTAAAATAATATCTGTAAATATAATATCATGTATGCACCTTGTACAATACCAAAGCGTTATGAAAACAGTTTGCAATGTATTAATTCATCGAATCTGTATGGTTAAGGTGTCTTGAAACTGTCTGATTTACATTTGTATTTTAATAAAATTAAAATAAATGAAAAAAAATGCCTGTTCTGAAAAAGAAGTAGGAGATGTTGTCAGTAGATTAGAAAGCTTATCTACTTTTCTAAAAACAAGTATTATATGTGAATACTGGCTTATTATTTTATTCACTATAATTATCAGAGTATTTGGCACAAAATTAGGAAAAACAGAAATATATATTCTCTCAGAGATACTGGATGCAATAAAGCATACTGGCCAGAGATTCTAGAGCCCTCTCAGTGAAAATTTGAAAATGAACAGGTTTCATAGTGCTTCACATGCCTTAGCCTATTTTGTGACCGAGAACTCCACTGGATGTGGAGCTACCATACATTTAAAAAGAATAAGGGAGCAGAGGTGAGAAGTAAGGATATGTCCCCATGATAAGCTGTTTAATAAGCCTCCTTGTGTCTGCAGTTCTGAGCAGCCATCAGTCCACTCTAATGCTGCTGCACTAATTTGACAAGAGCACTAAATGTCATTATCTCTCCTTTGACCTTCTAGTACCCAAACACCTCAACCCCCCCTCTATGGAACAGGAAGTGAACTCAGGTGACATAGGAAAGGTAGCTTCTGGCAGCCAGTGCGTATCAAGCCAAATCAGTTCAAACCTGTCAGATAAACCACCACTGACTGCCCTGATTGGGGACAACACATTTCATTTCAGGTTACAGCTAATTCACCAAAGTTCTGGCATAATCAGGAAGTCAGCACAGCTTGGAGTCCCAAGTAGTTGATTTGGTATATGTATGCTAAGTAATCAAAGCTGAGGAAATGAATATTTTTTGAGAAGTCTTGTTAGTCATTGCTCCACTGTGTGTAACATTTGATTCATTTATTCTTGTTTGAAGAAACCTTAAGGCTGGTAATATCTAACCATAGAATGTGGAAAGTCAGATACATGTTTTGAATGTTTAGTATTTTTAATGGCACAAAGGAGAACTGCTCTGTCAATTAAAGTAATAGAATATAAAAATCATCATTATTTGAAGATGTGCTTATGTTAGAGACTACATCTACAGAGTCAGCACCACAGTCTCACATGAAATTATATAAAACTCTGAATCACCAAATGGAAGCACTAATGCTAACTTTCAGGTGTAACTGTATGATTGATTTAATCTTGTCACATTTTAAGAGAAAGAAAATAATCTGGTAAATGGAAGTAAGTCAGTGGATGGCTAGCTTAGAAAGATAATCATAATGTTGAGGGCTAGAGTCATTCCAGTCAATCTAAGCTGATTCAAAGTGGCTCAGAGGATCCTGGAAAGAAAACACAGTCCGATGATCCATCACTTCTGTGCTTCTAACAACTTTTAGAGTCTCCAGTACTTTGTTGGAACAACACACATTGGCCTTGCCCAGCTTTTAAGCAGTCTAATTAGAACTGATTTCCCAACTTTTGTCTGAGGTGCCTGGAGGGTCTCATAGACTGAAATCATTGTAGGAATTAAGTATCTATTGCTAATGATTTTCAGGGATTGTATGGATAATATCTAGTGGTTCTCATCAATGCTAAGCTGTCCAAAACCATAACATCCTTAACAGACGCTAATTAAAGGCTTCATTCTCTCTCCACCCCATTTGTTACAAAGTACATGGGTTGGGGGTTAAGTCATGGGCACTGCACAGAGCAAAGATAAATTCACAGAGACATGAAAAATGCAGCATATGATGATTTTTAATGGGACCCTCTAATCAAACCTCTCAGTTACGCTCAGTAGTCAGTGACTAATAGGTAGAAAAGGAAAAGATTATATTCAGTTTGCCTGTTAACTGTAAGACTTTAATCAGTTTCTATGGAGAATGCTCTGACACAGAAAGAAATATAAAAGGATAGTGATCTCATCTCCCAGAAAGCTTGATGCCATTTCCTATTTCCTCTCTCTCCAAATGGGAAGATGTTAATGCTGAGATCATTCTTGAGTATATTCTATATAGGTCCTGAGGAAGAAGAGGATCACGTTGCTCTATGGACTACAGGTCATTGGTTACAAAGTACTAAAGCCACAAGTTCCTAATAGGTTTGTGTTTTATGATGCCCAAACATCTTGGAGGCCTTGTTAAGGGGTTGTAGAAAGCCTGTCGTTCAGTGCTCTGCTCTCTGTTCTCTGTAAGAAGGCCAACAAAATTCTACCCCTATCACACACCAGTGAAAATAAAACATATTTTTGAGCTGTATTTAGATCATGGGTTGCCATTTTGTAACCTCCAGTCTAGGTTACAATTATTAGAATATTTCAGGGAAAATGAAGATAATAGAAGGAGACTTAAAGATTCATTTCCTATTTTGTAGAGATAGCAGAATTTGAATAGAACTTGACAAATGAGTAAGGTTTTTCTTCCCCAATTCCTTTCATAAAAATCACACTTTCAGAAAGTCTACACATAACTCCATACATGCCTAACATCCTCTCTTGCCATGTATCTATACATGGCCCTATCATTTTAGAATCAGGGAGACATATCCCTTTCCTCTCTACTGAATTTATTAAATAATTATGGAAGATGACAACCATTCATTAATACTGTAACTAAAATTTTACTTCCTCCATGCAAATTTTCTGATAAACTTGTTTCAAAATGGGTTATTTTCATAATCACTACAATGTTTAATGATAACACTTCATACCTATGCCATTTATTTCGTCCATAGATGAGGGCTGCAACATAGTAGCAGATATTTTTGTCAGATGGGCTATATTAGCCCAGAAAAAGGCTATAACAGGCAGTGTGGGATTCTGAGAAAGTCAAATGATTCAGCTTGTGGTTCTGCAAAAGATTTTTCTATAGCCACATGACAACGTAGCACCAAACCTTGGTCTTTTATCTATAAAATGGTTATCTCATTCTCTACCTGTTTTATAGAACTCATGAGTAATTCAAACAAGGACATATATATAAATTCTCTGGATAAAAGTTTATATGTTATATCGTTGTTATTAGTCATTCTAGTCGGTGAGGATGATTGCTTAGTTTGCGCTAAAAGAATGACATCCATTTCTATTCACTAGTTGCAAGAATCAACCTTTATTTTTTTTGGCAGAACCGGGATTGAACTCAGGCCCTTGTACTTGCCAGGGAAGCTCTTATTGCACTGAACCATCTCCCTGGCCCAAGAATCAACCTTTATTATGAATAATTCATTGTAAATAATTGCTCCTAGTAATATTGCATGATAGGAATTTCTAAGTCGCAAAGATAAAACTTATGCAACGGTCTGTCTTCATGTGGTCCAGTTAGAATAATAATAGTCCCATTGTACTTTCTAACTTTACTTTAAGGTTACCAGTGACTTTCAATCCCATATTTTGCAAAAAGTTTTTGTCTCCACCAGAATGTCCACATTCTTCTCACTGAGAGCTCAAGTAGTACAAGCTATAGCCCTGTATATTTGCTTCAATTCCAACTTGTTTGATGAAACTCTTCATTTTTTTAATACTCTATTGAAGTGGTACTACCCAGCTTTCAAGGATTTTGAGGAGCCCTAAAATTATGGATCTATAAAGTGTTAAATGTTATTTTATGAAAATTTCTTTTAATAATGCATTATCATTTTTGTTGGCAGTACTGGGAATTGAACTCAGGACTTTATGCTTTCCAGGTAGGTGTTAATTCTGCTGAGCTATCTCCCCAGCCCTGGCGTAGCATTTTAAAAGACAAGTACCTGAACCGTTGAAAAATAATTGCACTAGTCAACTTCATTTCAGTGTAATAAAACAACTGAGAGAAGGAGCTTCCAAAGAAACTTTTATTTCAGTTCACAATTTGGAAAGTTGAAATCTATCGTCAATTGGCACCATTAATTTTGGGCTTTAGATAAGGCTACCAATCTGATACTTCAATGTTACTTTTAAGTACCTCTCCCCCCCCCCCCGTGAACACATTTACTGACACAAATGTGAGACTCTCTTAATAAAAAAGCATTGGTATGTGATTTGGAACAATAAATTGGTACTAACAGAAAGAGGCTGGCTCCCTTGCCCATAAGATTAACATAAGAAATAACATTAGTGGTTGAGCTATTTTAGTGGCATAAATATTTGGGAGAGTGTATTCAAGTAGCTTGAATACATTCTTTCTTTACATAAAAGTCTCATATTTATAGATATGGTTACTGTAGAAAGTGAAAAGATAGCAGCAAATATTCCGTAGCCTTGACAGCCAAATGATTATGATAATGTTCACAAAGATCTCATGGCAGATTGGCTACAAGTTGAAAGTTGTTAAAACTTGGTGACAGAAATACAAATCATATTATAGTATCTCTCTGTTATGTTTCTGTGTGAAATTTTCCACAAGGAAAAAATTAGCCTGGTCATTAACTGACTTCAGTAAAGGACATTGTGAGACAATATTATGGAAACTGTCTTTATCACCATAGATATATCATGGGCAAAACTAGCTTCAATTTTGTACCAATAGCCAAAATTTTACCCTTGTGATCCTACACGTGATAACAACTTTCACTTCAGTGTCAGAAAAATGATGACGATCAGTTGATATCACAGTACTGCAAAATTTCAGAGCATCATTCTAATGACTTGTGTGACAGACATTTTTGGAAGGTTCTATCTCCTAATATGCAAATTGTATTATACAACCTAGTTAAAAATCCAGCGGTATATTTCATCATTACAATCTCTTTAGAGAAAGTTTTGTGACTGCATATTCATCATGTGAAATTCTAGGGACTAGAAGTATTTTAGCTTTCAGATTTAAAATAAATAAACAAATATATATATATATATATATATATATATATATATATATATATATATATATATATATGTGTGTGTGTGTGTGTGATACTTTGAGGAAAGATACCCACATCTAAATAGAAGATTCATATATGTTTCATATTTATATATACACACAGACTGAAGGAATTTTTATTCTATTTAAATTTTTTATTACTTTGATTTATTCATTGTTTATGTATTTAGTGCAGGATTTACACAGTCATCCTACACAGAGCACACCTGTAGTGATTCCCCTGTTCTCAGCCTCCCTAATGCTGGGATTACAGGCATGTGCCACCATGCCCAGGTTTAATCACCATCTCAGCATGCCCCAGGGGTGGGCCTGGCATGGCAGGCCTGGGGATTAGAGAAAGTGCCTGCTTGCACTTAGTCCACTGAGCTATCTGGCCGTCCCTGAAGCAATTTTTAAATATAATACTTTCAACAAGTCTGTACATGACATATCTTATGCTTTGGAATTTTCATCTTGTGGACTCAAGTTGTTGGCTTTCAAAACATTATGGACTTTTGAACGTTATGGATTTCATACTTGTCATTAGGGATGTTCAAACTTACCTGCAGATACTCTGGAGCATTTATGTCATGAGAAGTCTATGCTTATGTATTGATTTGGCTTTATATTAGAAATGTCTCCTTTGGAGTTTAAATTTTAGTCACAGTTTCATAGGTGAGAGCCTTTTGTTAAGCATGATCAATAGAAAATTTGGCTAAGGCAAGAAACATCAGTGAAGAACTCTGTGGCAAACTCTACGAACAAAGCCCACAACACATTATATAACAAACATTTTAGGTTAATACAGGTTGACATACATATACCTTAATGCTTTCTCTAGTGTATTGATTATCTTTGTAATTTTATTCATTAAACATCGTCTAACATTTGAAATACTATTAAGAAACTCACTTACAGTAATAACTGTGAGTATAATGCATTATTGTAGAGTCCAATATAGCCATAGTGGCAAGTAGTTCTCATTTACATACTACATATAGGATCATGTCACTGATCATTTTGGGGGCAGCTACTTGTAAGCTTTAATAAAGAATACATGCTTATTGATATAGGAATCCCAGGAATTTGATTTTATTACATGAAACTCATCAAACTCCTCAAACATATTTAATTGGGAATTCTCTTTTGTTCAAGATTAATGACTACATCCTAGTTATCAGTTGTCTCTGGGGGTAAATTACACCACCATCACTTATATAACTTTCTGTATAGGAAGTCCTGGAGTTAGTAAAGAGAAAACAGACTCAGCTCTTCTAACTGGTAGGAACTGGTTGCATACCTTTGGAGTAAATTACATAAGCTCTTTTTCATGGTTATAAAAATTTTGCCTATGTTGTATAACTGTGAACAGAGGCCAGGAAAAGTCAGAGAGAGATTATTTTATAGAAAGAACACTAGTATAAACCAATATTTTTCTATGTCACTGCAGCATGCAACCATAGGGTCACCAAAGTTCTAGAAGGAATGCAAAGTCAAAGGGGAGAAACACTTTCTTCTAAACAACAACACTTTCAATATGCACAAAAATTACTACACTGATAAATTTTGCAGTTTCTGCAAAAGCATGGAAACAGAATAGGTGAAGTTCTGGTTCCCATCTGGCCTTCAATCAATGCTGACCAATGGCGTATGAGAAAAACTAACATGTGTCTGACCCAGAAATAATGTTAATTATTTAATAGTTAATAGTCCAGAGCAAGACCTCCCGAGATCTCTTTTTCTGCCAGGAGAATAGCAATACAGCAGATGGTGGCTGCTGCCTCTATGTCCTAGATTGAGGACCATGTAGTGTTCCCCAGGTGAAATATAATGGCCATGTAGTATAAATAAGAAATAGACCTTGACTGTTATAAATTGCAGGAATATGAGGAATTGTTTACTGTGGCACCATAATATGTCCTATCACAAGAGAATGGATGGCAGTTATGAGGCCAAGCAATCTTAATAGAGGATAAAGACAATTTGCACCAATTTCTCTGAACATTTAAACTGCAGTAATGGTCTTGGTACTTCTCACATCTTTGTGCTTTAAAATATTGTAAGGTTCTATTATCAATATGAATAGAAGTATATCACTGTTACAGGAAGCTAATAGTAGATATGAAAATTGAAGAGGACAGTTCAGTACAGGATGGGCTCAAGGGACTGGTAACTTGATATAAAGCTTTCCTCTTGTTCTGTTCCAAGTAAATAGTGACTGAAAGTCATATGGTTTTTCAATGGCTTGTCCACAATAACTGGCCTAACTCCAGCTTGAACCAAGCAGATGTCCTTCATAATAGAGTTGGCACCTTCATTTGTCAGTGTATCTGGGAGAGTAGGCAAAAAAGCTGAATAAACAAAGCAAAACTACCTTTTATACTGAGTACCTCAAAAGTGGCTAAGCTGAGAACAATGTTAAAAATTTGGGTGGATAGAATACAAATTCTTATATAATTTGAAGATAATCAGTCTTATTTACAGTATTATCGCTGAAGACTCTAAGGATCACTGACTTCAGCCAGAGCTAATAGTGGGTATATAGCTACCAGTGGGCTAATGAACAGATTGCAGAATGCTGAGGCAGTAATTGCTATCTGTTTTTCTTGGCATGGCTTATATCCATTAGTAACATCTTAAATATGGGGCTGGATTGATGATGAGATGTACTACTGTGCTGTGAGAATTAATTGCTATTAACAGCTACAATGTAGTGGGTGCATACAGAATGTACCTAATTCTTACATTGTCTAAGTGAGGAGATGGGGACTCAGGAATACCTAGATTGCAGAAGCCGTAGGAAGGGACATAGTGTAGAAAGACAGGTTGGCCAAATGTATGATCTATTTTTCCCCAAGTATGAGATTTTTCAGGTTTTACTATTAGGAATCGACCTTTAAAAAGTTCATTCCAGTGAATTGGCTGGGAGGAAGCCATGATAAAAAGAGCTAAATAATAAATGAATAAGAGAAATGTATATGCATTAAATATAAACAACTTTTTCATGAAATTTGGTATTTCATATGCAGCTTACCTTTATCCATATAAATCTTGTCAAACCTATGGAAAATTTTGCTAGAATTCAGAAATACACATAAACATTTCCCATAAAATTTCACAGTGTATACAGATCCATCATAATCTAATTAGGAATCTCAGTTTAGGAAGGACTGATACAGACCAAGTTCAAGATAGTGGGAGTAGTATACAGGTGGTTTCAATTGTATTGGCTTAATTTCATTTCTTATGATGATTATGCTTCTTATGCTGGATAATTGCATATACATGTGACTCCTTTTAGCCTTTGTGTCTAAAATAAATACAATTGTCAACAGTGTATCTTTTGTTATGAAGACTTTTCATTGTTTCTGCTTTACTTTTTCTCCCTCAATACACTATCCTCCTAAATCATCACTTTTATTTTTTGCTCAAAACGTTGTAGTAACACATGTCCATTCAATCAAGGCCAAAATTCTATCTGCTTTGATGTTAAGGCTTCATAGTCCAATCCTGTTTCAACTGGCTACAGTCATTTTTTTCTCTACTCCACAAAAGTCATCCTATTCTTTCAGCAACTCTTCTGTCTTACACTTAACCATTTTCATTTGTGCTATAGCTCAATTTTAAGGTTGTGCATAGTATTCACTTCAAAAAGAAACAGGGCCAAGGGACACAGGGACTAAAGTCCAACATGTTCATTATTCACTGAGGAAAAGTGGCCTGGACAAAAGCTATGATTGTCTAGAGTAGAGAGTACCATTTTCTAATTTTTTCAGGGATATTATATGATCTGGAAGCAGCTTGATTTCTACTCTATATTGTTTGCTCAAGCTTTATAATAGAATTACATGATTCTATTTGTTATTTTGTGATAAGGGGTAGCCTTGCTCACCTTGAATTCAAAATCCTTCTCACTCATTCTATTGAGTGCTAGAATTAGAGTCATGTGCCTCCACACTTGGATAACAGATATAAACAGAGAGAGAGACAGATAATAACATATATATATATATACATATATATGTATATATATATGTATATAATCTTTGAACATAATTTTGAATACTGTTATTTTTTTGAAAAGAAAAATTCTAGAGCTACAAATTTCTCTCTCTTCAAATCCTAAATCAACGTGAACAATTTTTATATTTTTAAGGGAAAAATAAGGTCAATGACAATATCTCAGTGTCACTAATTATTTGGGAAAAATAAGGCTAAAATACAATATCTCAGTGTGTGTCATATGATAAACTATCAGGACAAAAGAAAATATGAACATAGAGAAGTATATTTAATTGATCTATCTATGAGTATCTGCTAAAATATAAAGAATTAATATGAATAACTCTAATGCTAATGAGTAACTGTTGCTCCCACTTGCTAATGCAATAAAAATGAAATTTAAATGTCACAAGAATCATGAATTAGGGTAAATAATATAAACAGAATAAATTTCTTAATATTTGCTGAATATTTTGTTATCTGAATTTGGTCTCATAGAGAAAAGTTTATGAAGGACAATGTAATTATGTGGGCCTAAAAGCAAATTAGTAGAACTATATTTTAATGCAAAGACGAATAATTGTTACAGTTATGAACCAATGTGTCACCTCCTCCCATGACCATTGTTTTGAGTGACTGGATCACGAAGGCACTAAATTCATATATGAATTAATCCATTGATGAGATTGTAATTTCAGCGTCCTACTGGGCAGTGATGACAACTTGGGGGTCCTGGTTGAAGGGAAGGATCGGAGGGCTATGACACTGGAGACTGTATCTGGATCACAGTCTCCCCATCTCTGGCTCTTTTCCTCTCTGCTTGCTGGCTGCCACGAGTTGAGCAGCTTTCAATGAAATTGTTCTGTCTTATCTCAGGCCCACAGGAATGGAACCAACCAACCAAGGACTGAAATCTCTAAAACTATGAGCTGAAATGAATCCTTCTTCCCTTAAAAGGTTTATGCCATGCATTTCCTCACAGCATCAAAAAAGCTAGCAAACACAGCAGTCAACAGAACTGTAACTTAGAGAGCTAGGAAAGAAAACATGAATTCATGCATGTTCTAAAAAATTTTCTATTTGGCTGGCCAATCTACTATTTCTTGAAGACCCAGTATAAAATGTACTTCTCTGGGTAGGCCAAACAGCTCAGTGGATAAAAGTACCTGAAAGCAGGCACAGGGGCAGAGGGTTCAATCCCAGGGACTGCTGTGCCGGCCCCACCCACCCCCCAGGGTGCACTGAGAAGGCAACAAAGACTTGGTGGTGTGCAATCTCAGCTCTTGGGAGGCTGTAAACAGGCAGATCACTAAGAGTGCAGTCTAGTAGTGAGAACCTGAACACCCTATATATCCTTCCCTAAAATACAGGAAAAATAAATACTTCTCTGAAGTCCTCCATAGCTGCATTCTATATGTCTGTCTTCCTTCTTTCACCTTCTATACCACTTCAATTCTTCATGCTTATTAGTACATGACTGCCCGCACACAGACCACATTTTTTTGTTTTTGGAAACCAGAGATTGAATACAGGCCCTTGCACTTTCCAGGCAAGTGCTTTATTCTACTGAGCCATCTCCCCAGTTCCCAGACCACATTCTTTAATGGGGAGTTGATACATGTACATAACACATACTAATTACTTTTAATGCATTCTGTCCTCTCTCATTCAATAAGTGAAGATATTATAATTTGATTTTGAATGTACGATTATGTTCCAACAATTCAATAATATCAAATTTTAATTTCATTAGACATTTAAAACAACGTTAAAACTGCAGTAGAATAAAACAGTCACTACTTAAATATGTCAGATAGCAAACATTAACACCTTTGGAAATCAGTCTGTATTAATATATGCTGCTAAAAGAGACAGAGACAGAGAGAAAGAGGGAAGGAACTGTGTGTATAGACTTGGAAATATATATATTTTCTTGCTGTTTCTGTTTAACAGGAATATCCTGCAATGTCAAGAATCAGTATTTAACCAATTGCTCTTAAACTACAGTCTTCACTATTTATTCGGATCTATCATGAATTTCTCAATACTGTATTACCAAATGTTACAGAAATAAACAAAATACTCAGACTTGTATAGCTAGCAAAATATTTTATGCTCTTTTCAGTCTCTTCATCTTTGTTGGTTTTAGAAACAAATACTGAAAACCTTCACTTAGTAGCAACATACTTATTTTGGTCTGTTTTTTTTTATTTAAGGGTTAAATGAGATTTTATTGCAATATTAATGCTCTGAAATTTGAAAAATATTCTGATAATAGATTTTGTTCTTTACTATCACATGTGAGCACATGTTCTGGAGTTTTAGTTGTGTGATAGGTACTACAAGTATATATACAACTTAATCATATTTCAAGGGGAATATAAATCATACAAATCTGAAGTTAATCCCCATCTACTCCTCAGTAAGAAAAAATTGTCACCTAAAGCTTTACAGAGCAAGGAAAAATGTCATAACTTTCATTCTCTCCCAAGAGGAAACTCTGTCTCTCTAAGCACCAATTCAGTTTCTTCTTGGAAAGCTTGTTATCTCTGAAGTAAATGCTATGTGCTTTGTGACCAGGGAAATAGCCACTGAATGCAATCAGCTCCCTTCAAACTACGCCAGCTAATGGCAAGCTTGTCCTGTTGTTGTTGTTAGATAAGGGGCCAGGTGGGTGCCCTCTGGCATAATCTTTAGTTAGGACACAGGTGTCTATAAGGGATCACAAAGGTAGGGTAGCAGAAGTAGAGCCTGCTTTAGGGAAAGCAGAACAAATACAATAACAATTTTAAAGCTCAAACCTTTAAGAAGCTTAAAAAATGAAATCAACAAATAATTAAGCATTTCTTTGTAAACTACCTCTAATATGGACTTGCTGCTCATTTTAACAGAGAAGTAGTACAGTGAATAAAGGGGTAAAAACAACAGCAATAATTTTACAGCCAATGGTACATTTAATAGTTTACACTGAGGCTAATAGTTAATAGTAGTTTGTATTTGAATATAGATGTACTTGACTTCAAATGTGAAGCTCTTTATGTTTTAACCATTTCATTAAAAATTTCAAAAGGAACAAAACCAGGAAATGAACCTATAATCTTAAATATGGAACCCTGAAACAGTTTAAGAACAGACAGATGTTTATCATCAAGAACACAAAAATTCTACATGCCTACAATCACATCATTTGGAAGACTAAAGCAGGATGATCAAAAATATGAGTCCAAGCAGAAAAACTCAGTGAGACATGGTCTCAAAAAAAGTAATTGAAAGGGGCTGAGCATATACCTCAGTGCAAAGGCCCAAGGTTCAATCCCCAGTATAAGAGTGCAGGAGAGGATGCTGAGTAAAAAGGAACCTTTCTATATTGTTTGGTGGAGAAATAAACTAGTACAACCACTGTTGAAATCAGTATAGAGATTCCTCAACAAACTATAATACCATTTGACATAACTGTTTTTCTTGGGTATATTCTCAAAAGATTTAAAGCTGCCCTACTATAGTGATACATGTATACCCATGTTGAAAGCAGCACAATCCATAGTAGTTAAGCTTTGCAAACAGCATAAGAGCCTATCAAGAGGTGAATAGATTAATTAGGAAAGTGTTGTATATGTGATGGAGTATTATTAAGCCATAAAGAATGAAATCACATCATTTGCAGGAAAATTGATGGAGCTTAAAACTAATATGCTATGTGAAATAAACAGACATGAAAATTTAAATATCATGTATTTCCTTTTGTATGAGAAATCTGAAACTTAAACAAATGCACAAATAACAGAGTGATGATAGGAACATAGAAGGTAGATTCTGGGAGATTGGGAAGGGAATGAGAGGAGGAAAGGAATAAGCGATGAAGGGCTTGAAGTTAATCAAGATTATATGTCAGTTATTCAAAAATATTGCTAGTCTATATTATAAACATGCACTAGTACAAAACAAAATGTTTAAAAAATGAAAAGACAACTTTACACATGTGAAATGGACAGATGTACGCTGTTGCAGTGAGACCTTTGTGGATGGAAGGTGTCATTGAGCTGGACACAGAATGAGCAACCAGCAGTAAAAGTTAATACTAATTATACCACGCATAGAGAATTATCATAGCACAGGCATTAGGCAAGTGTTCTGAAGCTTCAGTAAGAAGTTGAAGTGCAAAACAGGTCCTACACTTCCTTATTCTTTTACCTTTACCTCTCAAGTGTTCTGTCTTCGTTCTTTACCTTATACTCTCAGTGCTCTGACCACACTAGCATAGTACTTACCATGTTCCTTCCCACAACAATATCTAGCACATACAGTGGTAGGTACTCAATGAATATTAATCAAGGGAAGGAAAAATGTGAAAGCTAAGAAGACACAAAGAAAAGGAGATGTTCAGAGAAATGTTTCCTAAATTGAATCTTGAGGGAAGAACACATTCATTTGTAGAGGCAGGGAGAAAACAGAAATGAGAAACATAGAAAGAAAAGCATAAGCAAGTATGACTATTAAATTGAGCATTTGAATAGCTGTGATACAAATCTGAACTATATAAGGACATCACAAGAAGTGGCGTTGGCTGATATAAACTACTTCTGTGATCCTATTTGTGTTTCAGAGTAACCACTGAGATCTGGAAAAGGGATGGATATCTGGAAAGTAGATAGGGAGGCAAGGGAAGACTGAAACCAGAACAGCTAGATCTGTTGCAGAACGTCCAGATAAGAGACAATAAAGGGCTGGGAAGCTAGCTCCATGGTCAAAGTGCCTGCCTGGTAAGCATAAGGTCCCAATTTTGGTCCCAGTACTGTATGCTGTGCTGGCCCAGGAACCACAGGTGTGCTGAGCAGCCCTTCTACTGGGCTTGGTGTGGAATGGGTGACCCTGAATCAACAACAGAGGAAGGGAGGGAGGGAGGAAAGGGGGGAGAGAGAGGGGCAGAGAGAGACAGAGAGAGAATAAAAAGCCTTATCACAGAGACAGCTTGTCATGGTGGGTTTTAAATAAGTCTGCCCTTCATTAAATCTGCAACTTTGGGTAGGCTGCTCTGGAGTGATAGCAAGATAATACCTTAGAATTCTTTACAAGCTTAAAACATTAGAAAATCTGTTATCTAATGTTAAAAGTTGGGAAACAGATGGGAGACATAACCAGGATATAGCTCAGTGGCACAGCTTCTACCTGGGTAGTGTAAGGTCTGAGTTCTATTCCTGGTATAAATAAATAAATAAATAAATAAATAAAGACAATTAGGAAGCATAATCATTGTTTTATACAACCCCAACATGCAAATCAGAGTTTTGCTTTCACAGCTTTCTTTCTCTTATCTTCTGATATGTACATTAATCATCAAAACTGGAAATGAGTTTTAATTTTCCATTGACATTAAAGGATACTTGAGGTGGTGGGATAACATTTAACACATACTATACACATATACAAGTGTACTACATGTACATTAATTTATTTGTCTAATTTCACAAAACACAATAACAGTTCAGGAGAAAGCATTATTCCCTTTTGTGGAGCAGAAAGAATTAAGTCTAGGAACATAGCATAAGACACAGAGTTTGGAAGTGTGGGCCAAAGTGCGACTCAGGAAAAGCTGAATTCTAGCATCATTTCTATTAAATAATACATCATTGAAGAGGGTTATTTTCCCATCAAATTAACTGTTATTAGAGTTATCAGTAATTTTTAAAGTAGACAAGAAAAAATCTTGCTGCCAGCTATGAGGAGTAGATTGGTGTGCTCACTTCCCACTCATCTATTGATCACCTGTGATTTTCCTGGTAATATTTGGGGCACTGTAAGTACAAGATTAAAGAGGGTAATAAAGTCATGTATAAGCATGGGAATTTCGACACTATGTGCTGAGTGCTACCAAAGAGATTCAAATATACCTTGAAAAAAAATAAGGAAGTATGTTTTATTTTGAAGATATCTGAGACTGTTTCCTCAAGAAAATGATATTTGCAGGAAAACAAGTGCTCTTTGAGACAATAATGCTAAGTAAAGTAATTCTGACTCATACATTTATATACAGCATGGTTTCTCTTGTATGGAATAAAAGCCAGATAACAGTAAGAAAAGAAAAACAAAAATACAGTGCAATTCACTGTGGGCAACGTATCTAACAGGGTGTCTTGTCGGTATAATTGTCTTATATGTTTAATGTTTTTTAGCCTATTGGTTTGGTTTTCAATCTGTGTATATGATAATTCATATCATTAGGTATTACAAGATAACTAAATGAATTTGATGATGGAAAAGTTGAAAGTAGTGGAATAAGGGGGAAAAGGGAATTGAAAACTGTTATGTACGTATACCAATCCACTAAAGTGAATATAATCATTATGTAGTAGAAACATGTACTAACAAGAGTAAAATAAAAGGAAATAGAAAAGAAAATAACATTTGATCTGTGCATTAGGCTTAAGAGTTCACTAGGTAAAAGAGATGATGGAAATAGCAGAGAAGGTTATTATAGACAGAAGGGACAACATACCCAAAAACAAAGAGATATAAAAGATTAAGTGGCTTAAAAATAATGAAAAGTTCAGTTTTAATGAAGGCTGAAAAAAAGAGGGAGATCCACAAAAGGTTGTGTGTGTGTGTGTGTGTGTGTGTGTGTGTGTGTGTGTGTGTGTGTGTGTGTGTGTGTGTGTGTATTTTAGGGAAGGGTCTACAGGTGATTCAAGGTCTCACTACTAGATCAGATTCATAATGATCTGCCTGTTTACAGCCTCCCAAGAGCTGGGATTAAAGGCACACACCACCATTCCCAGTCTCAATTGCCATCTCAGCATGCCTTTGGAGTGGGGCCAGCACGGCAGGCCTGGAGATCAAACCCCTGGCCCCTAAACCTGCTTACAGGCACTTCAATCTGCTGAGCTATTTGGCCTGCCCCATCCACATCAGGAGGTAACATAATTTGATTTGTTGCTAGTGGTGGTGTAGAGATTAGGAATGAGTCAACAGTTAGAAATACTCATTTGCAAGCTACTATTGTTGGACGAGAAGGTATGAAACTAACTGAGTAGTAATGTAAAAGCCAATCTTAGCAGAATTTTTGTAAACTTAATGTACTTTACAGAGAAGGATGAAGATAAGGAGAATTCATGGCTGATTCTGTAGTTTCTTATTTGAACTGGGTGGATGGGGATGAAAGCAAAGATATGAATGATCAAAACAAGTTAGAGTGTCAATAAGGACTGGAATGTAGTTTCCTTTTAGACACACTGTGCTTGGTGCAATAAAAAATGATAATAGGGTTCGGGGACATGGCTCAGTGGAATAAGTGCTTCCCTGCAAGCATAGGGGTCTGAGTTCAATCCCTGGTTCTGCCAAAAAAATGATAATAATTGCACCCCTTTGTTTAGTTTCTATTCTAAACTCCAGGTGCTCTTTAATTTATTTATTTTATTTTTGGTGGAACTGGGGATTGAACTCAGGCCCATGCTCTTGCCAGGGTAGTGCTTATTCCACTGAGCCATCTTCCCAGCCCCCAGGGACTGTTTCAAGTGACTGAGATATCCATATTCATATCAGTATCTGTATCTGCATCTGTTTATCTGTAGTGGTAGGGGTATTGTTAGTGGCAGCTGTAGCTGTAGCTCTATCTACCTCCCCACTAAGAGACAGGTGCAACAGCAGTAGGTAAGCAGAAACCCAGCTTTTGAACTTTGAAGGGCTGCAAATATAAGTTCAACAGTGATCAATCAATGTACAGAGGCATAAACTTATTGAGGAAAGAAAATGACAAAGGGTGAAATGGTGACAAAAAACACCGTTTTATGACCATACGATGAGGAAGATGAGGAAAGATCATGTTTAACTTGTTCACTGTCTCTAAGGCTTAGCACATTATATAAAATGCAATGGTGGCTCAATAAATATTTGTTGACTAAATAACGTTTTAATAAATAAAATTTGAGAACAGCATTAGAGGAAGCAATGTGCTATCGTGTCCTGAAAATCAAAGGGAGAAGGAAGATTCTGAATGATTGGAAAATGCCAAAAGGCACAATAAAGAAGTCAAGAAGAACGAAACCTGCAAAGAACTCTGTTACGGTTTGTGTCTGAATGTCTCCACAAAGCATCATGCAGTCCAAGGGGCAGGCCTTCCAGAGGTGACTGAATCTAGAATTTCTGATTGGTTCACTGTGTAGTGCTGGACTTGGTCATGGACTGTGGTGTGAATGACACATCCACCCTAGGGCAGGTAGCCAGCATATACTATGAGGGAGGAAATGAGGCTTTCTCCTGTTCCTTTTGCTCTTGCTGCTTTGGTTGTCTTCTGCTGTGATGAACTATTGCTGCTCTGCCCTATGCCACTCTGCCTTGTTGCCACATGATAATGTACGGAAATCTGTACAAACTGTGACCTAAATAAATCTTTCCTCACTTGATTTTGGCATTGATTACATTGTCTTAGCAATAAGAAAAGTAACTAAAACAAGCCCAGGCATTATACAGCCGTTTGTAGCTTGAAATAGGGAAATAGCTGTGTAGATTCAATCTTGGTTGTAACAGGTTAAAGGGTAAATGGCTGTTAAGGAAGAGTAAGCAATACAATGACCAACAATGTGGCAGTAAATGTCTTCAAAAGGATGAGGGTTACTAAAGTAAGTGAAGTGATTTTTTTAATTTTTTAATTTCTTTTGTATTTTTTGTTTGTTTGTTTTGGTTTTTGAGACAGGATCTCACTATGTAGTCCAGATCAGTTTCAAATTTGCTTTGTAGCCCAGACTGTCCTCAGATTCGTAATCCTCCAACCTAATCCTCAGGAGTGCTGGGATTTTGGGCTGTGCTACCATGCACAGCCAGAGTTTTGTTCGTTTTTGATTTTTAAATTGTTTTACAATGAAGATTTCTGTATTACTTGTAGGAGAAAAAAAGGAATCTTCAGAGGAGGAAGAGATTGAAGAAGGTAAAAGAGAACTGGATAATTCTAGTTAATTTATCCTTTACCATTTTCTCTTATGCATGCTTATCAGGTCTTCTGTTTACATTTAGTTAAGCTTGAAAACAAGTTGAAGCATTATACTCTCCATCATTGGGACATTCAGCAAGCTAAATTTGACTTGATAATTTACTGTTTAGTGATTTTTTAATCTATCTATCTATCTATCTATCTATCTATCTATCTATCTATCTATGTTATCATCTATACAGTGTAGGGTAAATTAATACTCCAAGTGAAGTGGTAAAATTGTGAAATTTTCTACACAATTCAAATAGGCTATATGTATTGATAATTCTAATCGATCACTTTTATTTTGTATTTTAGGAAAGGGTCTACAGGGTGCTCAGGGTCTTACTACTAGGTCAGACTCATCGTGATCCATCTGTTTACAGCATCCCAAGAGCTGGGATTACAGGCCTGCGCTACCACACCCAGTCTCAATTGGCATCTCAATGAGCCCTGGGGATGGGGTTGGCACTGCAGGCCTGGGGATTGAACTCCTGGCCCCTGTGCTGCCTGCAGGTGCTTTAATCCACTGAGCTATTTGGCCACCCCAATCACTTCTGTTTTATTTTTATAAGGTAATTAAGGCAATAGCATAATTTTCTCCTGTGATCTGGATTTTCAAAGTTCATAGAGTATATGGGAATATTTGCAGGTGTCATATTTGTGCCTAAAAATCTAAGAGATTGCTGGCAATTGCAGTGAAATCAAGTCCTTTCTTGCCTGAACCAACCAGATAAAGTGACAACTTTTTTTTTTTTTTTTTTTTTTTTTTTTTACTGTAAAAAACAACCACCTAAATTTGCGGTTCTTTTTTACGCCAGGGATTATTTTGACAGTCTAGTGAAGCCTATTAACTTTTTTTTTAGAGTAATTAACTCTTTTCTAGAGTAATTTTTTTGGGTTGAGTAAGTAGCTCTGTGCTTGTGTGTATGCTTAGGCGTGTGTGAAGACCTGGATTTGATCCCCAAGATTGCAAAAACAAATTTCTCATATGCATTCCAAAAAAAAATCAAATATTTGATACGGTAATATATTTCTTTAGTAATGTACTAAGTTACTCTGTTCTTAAAATATTTATACTTAATGTGTTAATAAAATATTCTTATCCATGTATTACGTATATACATACTCATTTGATGATTTTCTTGATGGTGTACTCATATATCTGCACTAGTATCCTTGGTCATCTCATAGATGTTCTATGCTTATATACATATAAATACATATGCTTTGTGTTCCAATTATTTATTGTTTTCTGATATAACATATTTATTAGCAGGCAAAGCAGAAGACCATTTCAACAATTCATACAGACACATCCCCAAACAAGAAAGTATTCCTCTTGACCTTTAAGGGAAGAAGGAATATTTTTGCATCTCTGCACCCCTTTAACATAATATCTAAATTTTGACAACTGTTATAATGACTAGGAAACTCATAATCGAAATTACCAATCTGGACAAGTTACAACATTAAGGAAAGAAGTTGATATTTTGTCATTTTTGGCTTACATATGGCTAAAGGCATTTTACTTATGCTTTCTGCAAAAGAGAAAAAACATATTTCTCCCTTTATCCTCCTCCACACTCATATGAATCCCTGACCAAGATTTTTACTTTAAGTATGCTTGCTTTTATTAGAGCCTTTTATGACAGCACATTTACATAGGGACATGTGGGAAGAAAACATAAGGACCCTGACTACTTGCACCACTACGCATTCAAAGATAATTTGGGATACCCTGAAATCCTATGCTCTATATGTTATTCAGATAAGTTGTACAGATCTTTCACTTGAATGAGCATTATCACTCCTTTAAAAGGAATGTAGTGGAAACTTATTGTTAAATCCTGAATTTAACATTTAGCATTTCTGTTTCTTTATATAGGACTGTTACGGAAATTCTTTAAAAAGGCTCAAAAGCATCTAAACAATTGTATCTACGAATGGTTTCTCATAATGAAATACTACAGAGTTCCTGACTTTATTATAGCTATTTTAATTAATATTACTCAAAGTATGGCTAATTCAAATACTTTACAACTGTCTGAAACATGAGAAACACTTTGTAAAATAAACTGAGACCTGCAAATAGGAGATGAGAGCCAACTAATATGAATGAAAGTCCAGTTTAAAAGATGTAGATGAAAAACAAAAAAACCCTTCCCCTGCAGAATAAAATCTTTGGTCAGACTTGCCTTTCTCTGCCATTTTCAGAAATACTAAACAGGAAATTGAAACACTTCGAACAAGCAGATATTGCATGAAATTAACCAGCAATGAAGAAAGTAATTGTGAACTAGGAAGGACATTAACTACTGTGATTGGATCTCAAGGTCTCTTTTAGTCTTATGGTCATTCACACTGACATAGCAGATGATACTAATGAGACCTAGTCTAGAGCCCACACACCAAAGCAGTGCTTGATTTGGGAGACTCATTTTTTAATACCTGGCAAATATGAAACCATCATCCTTCACCATATGAAGGGAAGCAGTATCTAGGAAGTCTTTTGCTATATAGAAAAGTCTTTGGTGCTTTTCCCAAAAGTACAATGAATAAGGTAAGGCAAAGTCAAAAAATAAAGATTTGTTGAAAGACGTATTTTGCCCAAGCAAGACATATTTACAAGCGGCAAAATTCTGGGACAAAATGTTAACTAATGAAATGCTACCACTTTCAATAAATGTATTATTATTATTATTATTATTATTATTATTATTATTATTGGTGGAACCAGGGATTAAACTCAGGCCCTTATGCTTGCCAGGGAAGCGCTTATTCCACTGAGCCGTCTCCCCGACCCCAATAAATGTATTATTGAGCCTCAAAATAATACATAAATAGTATACTGGAAGAGTCACATAGGAAAGAGCATAGAACCTTACATTATCATTTCTACTTTCAAATCTCGAATATACTTGAGATGATATTCTGAATTAAAATGTCTCAAAATTTTAGAATTCCAGGTTTTTTGACATTATATTTTCTTCAGAACCATAATCATTTCATCTTATTCTGATACTTTCTTAAAGATATATATCGAGGTATAGGAATCCATTTTTCATATATGTTTTTAAGTATGATTCTGAAAATTTTATTTTCAAATATTAAAAAAATAGTTCCAATTTTCCAAATTACCAAAACTCACAAGGTAAATAAACATTTGGAAAATTAATTATTGATTTTGTACACAGTAAATAACTTTAGCTATTATTAAGATTTTTTTAAATACAGCAATGAAGTAGTGCTCAATAGTTGAACTCAGCAGTTACCTTTGTCTGTGCCCGCATGTACCCAATGCAACTAGAATACTGCAGCATCTTTGATGATTTGGGTCACTGTGCCTTTGTGAAATTATCCTACAAATTTTGTTGAAGGTTTGTCTATTTTCTGCATTCATTAGACCTTTTCAACCATATACATAAAGACATTCCTGTGCCTACAGTCTCTAGATGATTTCATCAATGATATCTAAACAGCCTATTAAATGTCAACGTTTAGAATGTTTTTTGTCTGTCCTAAACATGTTCA
This sequence comes from Ctenomys sociabilis, assembly GCA_004027165.1. Classification (NCBI taxonomy): domain Eukaryota; kingdom Metazoa; phylum Chordata; class Mammalia; order Rodentia; family Ctenomyidae; genus Ctenomys; species Ctenomys sociabilis. Next base: position 21,778 of record PVKA01028290.1, read on the forward strand.
GTTTCTGATCGTGCAGAAAATGGGAAAAAGAAAGTATTACATAGAAAGTGAACATCACCTAGTGATATCACTCACTTTCTGATACTGTCAAAGAGTTTCCAATTAAACAGCGAAGGTTAATTCCCATAATATTCGCAGCATGTTAAGTCCCACTGGTGCTGTCCTCTCACGTTTATGATTGTGTACCCAATTCGTGTTCTTGGAGAGTAACAGAAAATTAAGTTTCTTTTGCTTTGCATATTGACGCAAAGGAAGGCATCAGACACCAGTCATCTTATCTTATCGAAAATTAACTGAGAAATGTGCCTGAGCTACAAAGTGAGCTTAAGGCCAGCCTGAACTGCATAGTGAGACCCTGTCTCAAAAAGACAATAAAAAAATGAGAGATGTGTATGGCTTGCAGCTTCTACTTTTATATTCCCAACGTGTTATAAAGTTTTAGGACAAGAAGATGGCTGAGTCCCAAAGTCATTAGGCTAATATGCTTGCTCTCCCTCTCCAAGAACACTACTAGCTCCCATTAGAAAGGAGAGTGGTGGGAACTGCATTTCGTGGTAGTGGTGTAATTTTCTGTAACTCCCTTACCCACACACAAGAGGCAGGGACGCGGGGAGATGAGTGTCCCATGAAGCAGCAGGGAAAGGGGCCAGAAGACTCACCGCTTCTGCCAGCTCCTCCGTCAGGCACAAGGAAACCAGGAGTAGCCACAACCTGAAGGGAGAAGGAGTGTAAGTAATAGGGGCTCTTTGGGCTTCAGGGTCCCCGTGCCTGCCCATAGCCACCCAAACACTTTTGATGCCTACTCCCGCTTTCTTTGCAGTGACAGAAGTACAGATATAGTCCAGGCCTGCAAAGTAGCCCGAAGTAGGAAAAGGAGGAGAGCTAGAGGTCTGGGCAGCAACAGCTCACCCAGGGTACATGCTTGCTGCTTCTCTGGAGCTGGGTCCTGGGAGACTCTAAGCAGCTCCGCGGCGCTTGCTCATCGGGGCTCGCTGATGTTATGCGGCCGCTTTCTTACTCAGGACGGGTTAAGGGAGCGAAGAGGATCAGTTTTAGAAGCAACTACAAAGTCAGCTTGTAGATAAGAAGTGCCCCAAAGGGAAATGCTGAGCGATGCCTCACACAGCTTGCAGCACTCAAGGGATAGTTCCAGGCGCCTGGAGAGAGAAAGGAATGGAGGGGGAAGGGGCGGGGCCGTAGGCTGTCAATCATCCCCCCTCCCCTGGGCAGCTGGTTGTCTTTCTCACTTTCAGCTACCCCTACATAAAACATTCCCAAATGTCTCCACAACTTCAAGCATAAGACTTTAGACGCCAGTACATGAAGACTGTACATCATATACTTCCATAAACTACTGTTAAATTACACAAATGTAAGCACACTATTTCTACATAGACGGGCCCTATGTGTCCTCACACATAGGTCCAAATGCATACAGTAATTGGTTTTACACTAAGAACTTGGGAAAGATAGGAAATGGGGTTTCTGAAGTTGTAAATCTACTTTATGATCAATAGAACCTAAGGATGAATGGGATACATAAAACAGATACAAATTAGGAAAGTCTCTAAAGTGGTTAGCTCTAGGGACTGAGATAAGAGAAGTATTTCAAAGAATTCTTCAGTAAATTCCCGAAAGACCCTCCAGAGGCTACATAAATAGTTCTTGGGCCACTTGCAACTTTAAAAACCTTTATCAGAATTGTTAAAGTAATGTTAGATTTAATTTCTATCAACTGCATAAACATATTTCCAATTAAGTATTATGTTTATTGTGAAAAAACTGCACTAAAGTTATTAAATTCCCTGCTATAAGTCCCTTTGCAACACAACCTCAACAGTCAATACTTATAATTTTAGCTCAATATAGGAGATAAATATTATGATATTCAATATACCGAATTGAAATGATGTCACTGTATTACACAAGTAACATTCAACCGTACAATAATTAATTTAGAGAATGTCCCCAAATCTTATACATTTATCACACACATATTCTCTCACACATTTTTATTTTTGTCTTTGTTTATAAGCATATATTTCCAGTATTTTCACATCTTATATCCGTGTATACTTTTCCCAGCGAGCACTTCAAAGACAGGGAAGACCCTTAACTCAGAGAGAAGCCACCAAAATTTGTTTCTAATTATTAACAATAAAAAGTAGTATCTCTTCTGTGATTCATCCGCTTAACAAAGTAGTCCCAAATCAGGTCTATTTATAATTTGCTTGGTGCTCAGAGGAAGGACAGAGGGACTCGCCAGGAGAGAGCAGGGTCAACAGAAGGTGCAAATGAAGGAAAAGAAATGCTTCCTGGTTGGAATCATGATATTTACTCCACTGGTCTAGAAGTTTCCCTCCTCCAAATAACTGAGCGTCACTCCCTCGCAGGTTGCCTGCCGGTGCAGTCTAAAACTGTGGCGGAGTGATACTCAAATTCCCCTGTGCAGGGGGGAGGGGTCAGTGCTGGGGGGGCGGATGAAGGGGAGGAAAGTAGATGTGTAGGACCTGAGCGAGGAAAAAGTTTGCAAGTCTGAACAGAAGGGAAAGGTGCTCCAGAGAGTCGGGCTTTGGGGAGGGGCGGGGAAAGGGGAGCCCAACTAATTTTTCTTATTTTTATTTTTCTCTTCTCCACTGTTAAAAAGCTTCTTTTTCTTTACCCAAGCCGACTGGCACAATTGGAGCACCCGCTGACCCATTCTGGCTGAAGCTTTCTCTCAGTAAATTCTCAAGATTATGTCAATCGGTCAGAGTCAGCCAGGGATTCCGGGCGGGTGCTGAAGGCGCTGCAGGAGCCGGGGAAGAATGAAACTGCGTGGAGTCAGCCTGGCTGCCGGCTTGTTCTTTCTGACCCCGAGTCTTTGGGGGCAGCCCGCAGAGGCTGCGGTAAGTCTTCCCCAGCCCCCATCACCGCACTCTGGTGCTCAAATCACTCCTTGTCCTTTCACTTCTTTTTCTCCGTGGTCTTAGCCGGGGAACTCAAATTCGCTTTCACTTATTTAGGAATAAACATAATTTGCGACATTGGCGAGGGAAGCCCTTTGAAACTCGAGGGAGAGTTTTACGTGTTTAAAAATAGGGCCTCTTACTTCTCTAAACCTAGCGCTTCTAGGGAAGGAACAGAGCCAGGGTGCGGGACTCATTAATTTCGCACTAGGCTCTGGTGAGTATTTAAAAGTTTTTTTTTTTTTTTTTTTTCCCTCCGCCCTCAGGTGTTTCCCTGCCTAACCTCAATAGTTGTGCATAGCCCACGCACTCTTTCAACTTTGCCTACAGTTTAATATTTTGGCTCTTATAAAATCCTGCTTCTATCAAAGTGTTAAGCTTCTAGACGAAGTTCTTATTTATTTTTTCCTTAAGCAATATGAATCTATCCCCCACGTTAAGTCAGTATAGCTACTGACCTGCTTTCTTTCCTGCTTTTGACAGTCTTGTTATGCAAATACTAAGGTAGCATGCGAGGAAAAATGAGGTAAAGACGTATGGCTTCGTCTTTTTTTTAAGTTATAGGCTTTTTTTTTTTAAATTCACAGAGGAATCTAGAATTTGCCCATCACCTGTTTACCAACTAAGCCCTTCACCTAATTAAAAGAAAAGAACCGAGTGGTTTTCAAGGGAGAATGGGCATTCTAAGTTAAAAGAACTGCCTAGGAGAATGTGCATGTGAAATGACAGAGTGAAAATTTCCACTTGGTTTTAAGGATCTAGAATTCAAGTGTCAATATATCTTTTAAAGGGAACCCAGATATCCTCATCCCTTCTGTCTTTCTGATGAGAGGCGGATATAAGGGAATGAATGGCTTTGTCACAGTTAATGTTCACTAGCCAGAAGCCTATCATCCTTAATTTCACTGAACCTCTAAAGAATGAGTATGACAAATTATTTAAATGTTGTACTTGAGTGATCGTAACCGGTGGTTTAAAAATACGTTAATATGAGATTATGGCTTAGGTCTTGACATGGTTGGGTGACTCAATTTGTTGTGTACAGCTGCTATGTTATAGCTTAATGGGTCCACTTTTAAGTTAGTGTAGTTTCCCTCTGGTACTTAGCACCTGAGATGGTGCTGCTTTCTTTCTATCCTTCATCAATTGTGTACTCAAGGTACGCAAACTTTCATGACACTGCAAATCACAAATGATCATGGCAAACATGCTGAAAATCCTTGCATAGCTGATATTTCAAATTATGTGTTGTATAATTTTCCTTCATGCAAGTAGATAAATGATTTACAAGAGCTTTTTTATGTTCAACATCTTTAATGGATTAATGTTTTGCCAGTCAATCCAACATCTTTGTTAGATTAAATTAAAATTATGCTGTTGAAAATAGTTAATTTTAAGAATAGCATCGTGCCTACTCCTCCAGCATTTGGCCAAGGAGGAAAATTTTGTGAATATTTCATTAAATATTTTTCTCTCTTGATCTCACAATTAATAAATGGATGAGAGTTATGTACTATACAGATGGGAATAAAAGCAGCACATGCCAATTCATATAAAGTCAACTTAAGTTAAATGATGGGCAAAATTTAGGAGCAAGCTTATTTTCTTGGATTCTGACTATAACAATTGAATGTTCAAGTAAATCACTTTTTTCTGTTTTTCTTCTTGTATAATTTTAAAGGACACTAAATCCATTTTTGTATCAAAAAATAATGCCTCTGTTAAAACTAGGAATATACTTTTCTTGCTTCACACGTCAGTAGTTAAGATGAATGTTTTAATTATCTCAAAAGTATGAATGGTATCTCCTCTCCATACAGTGCCAGGGATATTGCTGACCTTATCCTGGCTAAAACTGGATGACAGTGGGGCTCATAGTTGACTGAAGTAGTCTAGGATGGACGCTTTTATGTCAAGAGATGCATTGCTTTTCTTTTCCATGGTTACGTGATTTCTTTATCTTGAGCCCATCCAAATTTAGGTGGCACAACTATGTATGAAAATATTTTTAGGTAAAGTGTTCATTAGTTGGAATAAAGTAAACCCTTATACTGAAATTTCAATACAAGAATTTAGCAACTGTTTGTTAAAAATCCTTGCTACTGACTAAAATGGTCTTTTCACATAAAGATAATTATAGTTGTACAGATGCATTGACATTAAGGATATGTACTTAGATATATGGATATTCTGTAAAATTACACTAATTCTAAACCAAAATTAGCCAGTTGTTTTTTATTCAGTAAGGTAGACAGTTTAGGATAATACAAATGTGTGTTGTGACCAGCGGCAAGAATTCATCAAGGACAGGGCTGTAGTTTGTGTATATGAAATCATTGTTCTTCTATTAATATATCACTCCAAAGGGAGAATTTGTCATCATTGTCTTTATTATCATTATAGTTTCTATTTTGTTTAATATGTGCCTGACACTGTTCTGCTAGTATAGTAGTGTATATTGTTATATTCGTGTGTGTGTGTGTGTGTGTGTGTATGATATGGGAGTTTGAATTCAGTGCCTCATGCATGCTAGTCAATTGCTCTTCCTAGTGTTCCTAACAAATTTATGAGCTCCATACTGTTATTCTTACTTCATAAATAAGAAAACTAAAATTCATAGAGGTTTCACAATACATTAGCAAGAAGTTGTAGAGCTGGGCAAGTCTGGCAATTTGATTCTAGGTTTCCTTGCCTTTACTAACTGTCCTACAGAACCTCCTTTTTTATTTAATTTATAGAGGTTTATTTAAGGTTCACTGTGGGGAGGTCACTGCTTCTATTGTTTTTAACACAGAGGATACAATAGAAATAATGAATGTTATGTTTCTTTCCAACTTTAGGAGAGGCCAAAAGCCCTTTGGACTTCAAAAGATCAGAATTTTATCTCTATATCTGTGTCCTTTTAGATTGAACTAACTTTAAAAGAATCTAAAACCAGTTACTGCTGCAGATTGTATGATTTTATGCAATCATAATATATAAAAAGTTAAATATGCAGGGCATGATAGTGAGATAGGAGGATGCAAGTTTGAGACCAGCCTGGGCAACTTAGTGATTAAGGGAAAGCCTATCTCCAAATAAAAAGTTAAAATACATCTGGGGATGTAACTCAGTGCACAGGCCCTGGGTTCAATCCTTAGTCCAGTAGAAAAGTAAGGCATTTTGAGAAAGCTTTGCCTTATGATTCTTTTAATCACTCAGTTTATATAATAATTTCCCTTATGTTGAACTTTTTGGGAACATGTTACTGTGAAAAAGAGGGTATGTGGGTATAATGCCACAATTTGCTGAAATGCTCAATTTTATTTTGTATTTTCAGAAATAATGACTTTATAGCAGACAAATCAAAATATTTTGGGGCTGGGGAGATGGCTCAGGGGCCGGGAAGATAGCTCAGTGGAATAAGTGCTCCTCTGGCAAGTGCAAGGGCCTGGGTTCAATGCCCAGTTCCACAAAAAAAAGTTACTTATTCTGTCATACCTGGTTCTGTTCACTCAAATACCTGTGTATCTTTAGCCTTGTACATCTGTTTATGTATTGGTATGTATCTGGCCTGGTACTGTGTAAGAGTGTGTATATTTTTTCTTGTTTTTTCTTTACTTGGCTGCTGATTTCTGTATATGCAAGACACAAGACTCTTTACCTAGAGTTAACTTGGATGACTTGGTTATGATAATGTCTGCAAGATTTGTCTGCTATAAAGTCATTATTTCTGACATTTGTATTTATAGAATGAGCAGGTCTTTTAAGGCTAAAATGCAATATTTTGAGATAGTACAAATAATCTATTTCTCATCATGGTTTGCTTGCTTGCTTGCTTTTTTTTTTTGCAGAACCTGGGATTGAACTCAGGCCCTTGTGCTTGCCAAGGAAGAACTTATTCTACTGAGCCATCTGCACAGCCCCTCTGATTATGGTTTTGCCCAGTAATTTTAGCATCTATTGATTCTAGTTTGAAATTAGTATAGCAACGTTTGCCAAATGGTGTTTTAATTCTTTTTCTGTGGTACCAGGGCTTGAACTCAGGACCTCATGTTTGCCAGGCAAGCACTTATTCCACTGAGCATCTCCCCAGCTCCCCAGTATTAATTTTTTTTCATTTATTTTTATTTTATTAAAATACAAATGTCAATCAGTTTCAAGACACCTTAACCATACAGAGTCGATGAATTAATACATTGCAAACTGTTTTCATAACGTTTTGGTATTGTACAAGGTGCATACATGATATTATATTTACAGATATTATTTCAGCAGATATCTCTTATCAGTGAATTAAGAGTGTAGTTGCTTACTTATCTTTTTTATAGCTGAATTATATCATATATCAAAAATTCAATAATTATTTACCTAGTGGATGACCATAGTCCAACCACCATTAGTGCAGATCTTGCCTCTCATAGAATTATGTAGAAGCACAGCGTTATCTATCCCAACTATACTGTCTATACACACACATCATGATTTTTTCTTTCTACAACCCTTCCTTTGTCAACACCTGTCAAAAGTGGGCACTCCATTGACATTCAACTAACTTAGGTGCTTGAACTCGACACCACAATCCAACACAGTCCAGCATTCTGCAACCATAGGGAGTTATTCAAAGAAATTGTCGACCATATCCATTTATAGCTCAGCTTAATATTATGGGCTCACGATGTATACTTCATTTTTATACTTTTATACTTTTCTGCTGGATCGTTAAGACCTAGGTAGATCAAAACTTATATACCAACACATGAACTTTATATTTCCTATGTGGTCATTGAAGTCTTCTCAGGGTTTATCTTGTAGTCCTGTACATTATTCTGTAGTTCCTTTGTCTGTGT
>PVKA01028291.1:0-29540 GCA_004027165.1 Ctenomys sociabilis
TTTTTTATTGTTTAATTTATTTATTTTGATACAGGGTCTGGCTACGCAGTTTGGACTCTTAGTGATCCTCCTCCCTCAGCCCCCCTTAGCGATGGGATTATGGGCATGGGCCACCACACTCATTTCAGCGACCCGTATGGCATGCCCATTGTTCAGGGCCAGCACAGCATATGGTACTGGGGATTGAACACGGGCCCTGAACTTGGTGCTTATGCCATGAGCTATCTTTCTAGTCCCCAGGTGCTTTTCTTACAGGGATATTTTTGTTGCCTTCTTTCTATAAGCTAGCATGTTTTCTGGCTAGATTTTACAAGAACATTAAAAAGTCCTGGCTTACTTCAGATCCCCTTGCTGTACTTACATGTGTGTATATGTCCCAACAGGATTGGATGCCCTTAGCTCAAACCAGTGCATTTTCAAACTCTGAGTGTGCAGCTATTGTCTGGCAGATGGTGACCCAAGAGCTCACCCCAGCTCTGCTCCATTGAGGGGCTTGCTCAGGCCAACATCAAGCACTCTGCACATTCCTTGTCAGCAGAAGTCCACAGTGCGCTCTCCTTTACTCATTTTCCATATTACAAAGTTATCTCTTGAGGCTCCAAAATGATAATCTCTGGAGCATGTCCTTCTTTCCTCCCTTCCTTCCTTCCTTCCTTCCTTCCTTCCTTCCTTCCTTCCTCCCTCCCTTCCACCCCCACCATTTATGTACAGGGTCTACAAGGTCTCACTACATAAATCAGACTCATAGTGATCCTCCCGTTTTCAGTTTCCCAAGCTCCAGGATTACAGGTGCACTCCCCTATCCCCAGTCTCTGTCACCATCTCAGCATGCCCCAGGGGCGGGGCCTGCAAGGCATGCCGGGATTGAATCTCAGTCTCTGCATCTGTCTAAACAGATTGACCTATCTGGCTGGCCTGGAGGATGTAGAAATGGGATATAATTTATATATACATTTCAAACTAGCTCTGGTGCATTCCCAATATTGTGCAGACTCTCACACTGTACAATTTCAGAACAATCCCATCACACCCAGTAAACCTCCACACCTTTTAGCAGTCACATACTTTTCTTTCTTGATTTCCTGAAACCACACATCTACTTTTTATTTATGTGGATTCAACTCTCCTAGACATTTGCTAAGAATGGAACCATATGCTATGTGTGCCTGGATTTGGGAAATTAGTATACCATTTTCAAGTTTCATCCGGTTATAGCACAAATCAATGCTTATTCTTTACAGGACTGATAAATATTTCATTGTGTGTGTGAATATACCATATATTGTTTATATATTCATCAGTTGGTAGAATTAGGCTGTTTGAACTTTTGGGATATTTTGAATTACTCCGATGATGAAACTTCGGTGCAAGTTTTTGTGGGAAAACTTATCTTTAGTTTTCTTGGGCAGCACATCTAACAGTGGAATTGCTTAACCATGTAATAAGGTTAACTTTTTGAGCAAATGCTTCTACTTCCCACGGTATTTCTTTAATATTCTTATTGAGAAACAAATAGCAATGAGACAGCTTCAAAATCAATTAATAGGACAATTCCAATAATTAATACATTGCATTTTGCTGTCTTCTTAGTGGATATTCATTGTACAAGATGCAGACATGGTACCCTGTCCAAACACAATTTAGTACAAATCTTTCTTCTCATTGAATTAAGAGAAAGTAACTGTATAGCTACCCTAACTATTTTGTATATACAGATTCAAGGTGGTCTTTCATTTGTATCCCCTTTTTTTGTTTAGTTTTGTCCGAGATGGGTGTTCTATTGTCACTTAAATATTGTGGGTGCGTGAATTCAGCAAAATATTCCAATGTAGTGCAGTAGTCCATAACAGCAGTGAGTTATCCGCTTCCCACAGTATTATCATTTCAAAAACTCAGAAAAAATGCATGCGGTTTCCAATTTCTCCACAGCCTCATTTATCTTTCTTTGAAATCATAGTCATTCTAGAGATTAATTCCATATAGTGTGATTAATACCATATTATTGTTCTGATCTGCATTTTTCTAATGACTAGTGAAATGAGGATTAATTTGTTGTTTTAATTAGCTGTTTGTACTTAGACTTTGCTTTTCTAAAAATTAAATCTATGTGGAGCTCCACTCCATAAAATACACAAAATATGGGTAGGCCTGGTGGCACGTAGTCTGGGAGACTGAGGCAGGAGGATTACAAACTCAGATCAGGCCTGGGTGATTTAGTAACCTACTAAGAGCCTTTCTCAAAGTAAAAACCACAGGGTGGCTGGGGAGGGCCTCAGCACAAGGGCCTTGGATTCCATCCTCAGTCCCATAATCAATGAATCAATGAAGAAAAGGTTATGAAAGGACAAATGCAGGGCCAGCCTGATAGCTCAGCGGACCAAAGTGCCTCCGTAGGCAGAGCGTAGCAGCTGGGGCTCAATCCCTGGCTCGCTGTGCTGCCCCCACCCACAGGGCGTGCTGAGATGGTGACCGAGACGGGGTGTGCTGGCGCAGGCCTAGAATTTCAGTGCTTGGGAGGCTGAACACAGGAGGATCACTACAAGTCTGATCTGTGTAGTGAGACCCCGTACACTCTATATTAAATACATTTAAAAAAGTCCAAGATTATCTAGATCAGTGCTATATTATACAGATGTAAAAACTGAAATCAGAAAGGACTATTTCCAGAGCACTTCTCTTGGTCACTACAAAGGATCTGTGAGGCTCTTTTAGGACGTCTATGAAATAGAAACTCCTTTAATTATACTTACACAGGGCTGGGGAGATAGCTCGGTAGAATAAGCACTTGCCTGTCAAGTGTAGGGTTCTGAGTTCAATCCCTGGTGCCACCAAAAAAAAATAATAATAATAATAATAAAAAATACACTATTATATGGCATTTTTGCTTTCATTCTTTCATAGCACACAAAGGATTTCCCATGACATCACTGTTTTAACAGCTAAGCGATGTGTGCTTCTATATTCTTGTAACACAATGCCCTTAATGATATATCTGTACCTAATATGCATATCTTGTGTATCTATCCCCTATCAGATTGGCAACTAGCTCTCTCTCATATTAATAATAGTTAAAACTTCTAAGGGTGCTTGATAATTTTTAAGAGAATAAAGACATCATGAGACCAAAAAAATTGGGGCCAGCCAGAAAGCTCAGCGGACTGAAGTGCCTGTTGAGGCAGAGAGCAGCTGCCGGGGTTCCATCCCCACTGCCTGCCGGCCCCGCCCCCGGGTTACACTGAGATGGCGACTTTAGACTGGCCTGGTAGTGCATCTATAATCCCAATGCTTGGGAGCATGGAAACAGGAGGATCACTATGAGTCCAATCTACATAATGAGACCCTGCAGACCCTGTCCTAGAGCACAGAAAAAAACAAAAATTGCGCATGCTGGTTTAAAGAGGTAAAATAACATAATTCTCTATATTTTCTATAATATATTCTGGAAGATTCACAGTTTATATTTGTTGGAAATTTTTTACTTTAATATATTCTCATTTAATACAATTTAAAATTTAGTGAAAATAAAAGACCACTAGTGATGAAAGAGATTAAAAAATAAATAGTTTTTCACAAACCTTAGATAAGTGTCCAAGTTAAAATTTACATGAAAACAGGTATGATCATACAGAACCAGGTTTTACCTCTCTACTGATTATTTCTCTTTCAGAGAATCATTACCTTAGAAAGTGCCTCTCAGAAGCTAAACAAGAAAATAGCAAAAATAGCCCAACCAAATAGCTCAGCAGATTAAAGTGTCTGCTTAAGAAGATGCAGGAGCCAGGAGTTCCATCCTGGGCCTGCCATGTCGGCCCGCCCCGGGGCGCCCTGAGGCTGCAATTGAGACTGGGTGTGGTGGTGCAAGCCTGTAATCGCAGCCCTTGGGACGCTGTAAACAGGAGAATTACTGAGTCTGATCTACACAGTGAGACCCTGTGGAACCTGTAGACCCTGTCCTAAAATACAAAAGAGAGAGAGAGAGAGAGAGAGAGAGAGAGAGAGAGAGAGAGAGAGAGAGAGAAGAAAGAAAGAAGAAAGAAAGAAAGAAAGAAAGAAAGAAAGAAAGAAAGAAAGAAAGAAAGAAAGAAAGAAAGAAAGAAAGAAAGAAAGAAAATACCAAAATGATGGGCAGGTTCACAAAGTAAAAATTCATCAGGGCAACAAGAACCAAGTTGCTATTTAAACAGATGGAAGTAGTTGCATGGACAGGACAGCAAAGAGGCCCACAACAGGGACCAAATGCGTGCAGTGAGAGCATATTTTTGGATGTAGGCAGCTTGTTCTAGTCCTCCACTACTCCATCCTCCTTGGACCATGAGACACAGACCAACATTTGCTGTGGAAGGACAGTTGTTAGAAATACAGCAACTTTTAATCTCTTTTCACTTGTGATCTGGCACTAGCAAATGTCAGCTGTGTGAAGTGAGTTCCTTCTCAGCCTCGTACCTTACTAAAGGGCTCTAAGGTTGGGGTACAGAGTTGACAGGAAGAAATAAACTAGAGGGAGCATAAGAACCACTCACCCAAATGAGAGGGCAGCACCCAGTGGAATCTCTACAGGACATGGGGATCCACAGGAGAGAAGACTTCGCTTGTAGGGTGGAGTGAGAAACAGCCTTGGGAGACTGTTACTCCACTGTGTGCCTTCTTGGTCTTGCAAAAAGATATTGAAGCACTCACCCCAGGACTCCAATCAGTATTCTGTATCTTCCAAATACAATCTCAAGGCCAGACTTTTCCTTTTTAATCCAACTGTCTACTCAATGTAGCCATTCAGTTCTTCTACAAACATCTCCAATTCAGCATGTTGAAAGTCAATTGATTACCTTTCCTTATGCAAACTGTTCTATTGGCATTGTTTACAATGTAAGTGACACTTCCTAGCCCAGCCCAACTGACATCTCCACTGGGAGATGTCATCTCATACTTCAGGATAGAAATAACTTCACTATTTATTCCTAGGCCTTGCTATATGAGTAAGTGGTACTAGCAGACACCCAACTGCTTACATAAAGCTCTGAATGCTATATTTGATTCTTCTCTCTCCATGTTCAGTTCCAACAAAAGTGTTGTTTCTATTCCCACCCTGGAGATATAACCATTGCTGTCCAGCTCTTTGCCACCAACCATGACACTGTTAAGTCGTAGCCTGGGCTTAGGATGACCTTGTGAATTTCTTTTGGCTACCACTGAAAACTGTCACTTTTCCATGAAAGAAACAGAGAGATTAAAAAAAAAAAAAAAAACTAATCTTTCCAGAACCATTTCATGACCCATAGAATGAAACCGAAACTCCTTTCTGTAGCTTACGGAGTTCTCCATAATCTTGCCCTGTCCATCTCCGTAAGTTAATACTGACCCACTCTTCCTTTAGCCCTCATACACAGTCACAGTGGCCTTCTCCCTGTTCCGAGAGTTTTCGGATGACATATAGCATATCCAGTTAAGAGTTTGGCAAAACAGAATTTGTGGATGAATAATGTTCCATTGCAAATAAATATACCCAACATTGTCCTTACCTGTTCATCTGTTGATAGATTCCAAGGTTAGACCTGTATCTTCGCCATTGGGAACAGTGCTGTGATAAACACCTGCATGGAAGTCAGTCTTTGGTAAGATTTCATTTCCTTTGGATATAAATACCCAAAAGTGGGATTTCTGGATCATATGGTGGATTTATTTTTAGTTTCTTGAGGAAACTCCATATTGTTTTCCATAATGGTTATACTAATTTACATTCCCACCAACAGATACAAGAGTTCCTTTTTTTCCACTTCATTGCCAACACTTGTGAAATCTTGTCATTTGTAGCAAAATGGATAGTATTGGAGAACACCAAGTTAAATAAAATAAGCAATCAGGAAGGACAAGTACCATATGTTCTGTCCCCTATGTGGAAATAAAAAGTCAAACTATGTAGAATAGCGACTGAGAAAGTTATGTATTCAGGGAGGTTGTATTTGCTGAGATATCTTGCCGAACCCAACTAATGTGAACATGCTAAAAATAAAGAAAAATGTTAAAAAATTAATTAAATTTGATTCTTGAGATAGTTTTGGTTTATAGAAAAATTGAGCATAAAATAGAGTTTTGATATATGCTCCTATTCTGTAGTTTCCTTTATTAATATTTCATATTTGTGTGGTACTATTGTACATATGCTATAATTCAAGAACCAATACTAGGCCACCCAGCTAGCTCAGTGGGTTAAAGTGCCTGCTTAGGTAGACAAAGGGACTAGGGTTCAATCCCCACCCCCAGGGCTTGCTGAGAGGTCAATGGATACTGGGTGTGGTGACATGCACCTGTATTCCCAGTGCTTGGGAGGTTGAAACCAGGAGATCACTACCTGTAGACCCTGTATTAAACTATAAAAAAAGAATCCATACTAACCCCACTCAGTTTCTGTATCACTCTGTCAATCCCTGATAATTATAGTCTTGTAGAGAATATCATTCAGTTGAAATCACAGCATGTAGCCTGTCTAGATAGGTTTATACTTGCTGAAGCCCACTTAAACTTCTCTATGTCTTGTGATCTGTTTGGTGGCTCAGTTCTTCTAGTCAGTATAAGACATTCGACAATTTGTTCACATACGTAGCTCCCATTATTGACAGGAGGCAGTGAACATTCATTAGCAGTTCTGCATGGGTGTGGGTTTCAACTTACTTGGGTGAGTGGCACGTGTATGATACCTAGAAAGTATGTTCAAACCTTTGTACTTTTGTAAGAAACTGTGAAAAGTCTCCAAAGCAGTGTATCATTTTGGATTCCCACCAGACATAAATGAGCTTTCTCCTTATCCTGCTTTGTTCAACATCCTCATGTTTGGGATTTTGTCCAGCCTAGCAGAATAGTTTAATTTACAGTTTTCTGATGGGTGTATACGAAACACCTTTTCATCTCTTTGTCTCTGAATACCCACTTTGATGAGTAACTTCTTAGAACATTTATCCACATTTTCATGTGTTTTATTGTTGAGATTTTTGATATTTTTGATTCAAGTTCCTAATCAGATATGTGTTTTGCAAATATTTTCTCCAAGTTGTGGTGCCTCCTTTCATCTTAACAGTATACCTTTCAGATCAGAGATTTTTTGATTTTAATCTCCAAATGCAAACTTAGACTTTCTCCTATGTTATCTTACAGAAGATCTTACCTCTGTGTCTTATATTTAGGTTAATAATCTGTTTGGAGTTGAAGTGTGTAAGGAGTGTGTCTAGATTCTTGTTTGTTTGTTTGTCTGTTGTATGTGAATGTTTTTGTGATGACACTCTCCCTTGATTGCCTTTTCTTCTATCACCAAGGTGAGCTGATTTATTTATGTCAGCCTAGTTGTGTATCCTCCTGTTCTTCTCCGCTCTGCTCTCTTCACTTGTCTTTTCTTCTCTGCTCTGCTCTCCTCCAGAGCTATTTGTCTAGTGTTTTTCCAAAACAGTCTTCATTACTGTAGCTCTATGGCCTTAAAGTTAGGTAGTGTCAGCTGTCCAAATTTTTAAATTTTATTTTATTTTATTGAAGAACAAAGGGCAATGAGACAGTTTCAAATCAAATTAGTAGGACAGATCCAACAATTAATACATTGCGCATTGTTTTCGTAGTGGCTTTTTGTTGTACAAGGTGCATGCATGATTATCTACAAACACTATAGGAGCAGATGCCTATAATCAATGAATTAAGAGAATGCAGCTGTATACCTATCTTTTATTTTTAAAGCTAAATTATAGTACAGTTTCAATAATTAACACTTTTTACATTGTTATCTTCCTAGTGGTTATCCTACTATAAGAAGCAGACAGGATATACTGTTGAAACACTATTAGGGAAAATCTTTCTTCTCATAGAAGTACACAAAAGTACTGAATAATTATTCTGACTATACTGTTTATACAAACACAGAATGGTTCTTCCTTTGTATACCCTTTTTTTGTTTAGTCCTGTCAAAGATGGGTATTCTATTCTCATTCAATTATTAGAGGTGCTTGAATTCAACGAAACAATGGAACCCAGTCCAGCAGTCCAAAATAATAGTGGGTTATCCGAAGAAGTTGTTCACTAGAAGCATTTATAGCTCAGCTTATTATTATGGCCTTATTTTATATACTTCATTTTCATACTTCTCTACTGGATGGTTAAGATCGATATAAAGCAAGACTTAAATAACAAAAAAAGTAACTTTTGTATCAGGTGAGGTCAGTTAAGTCTCCTCAAGGTTTATCCTATAACCCTGTACCTCATTCTGTAGGTCCTCTGTCAGTGTCAGCCATGTGGTTGAGTCAGGGCCATTGCTTGAACAGTTCGCTCTCCAAGAGAGCCTGAGAGAAAGTTTTCCCTCCATATGACTCTCCTTAGGCACACTATAGATCATCGATCACATTTCTGTGTGGCTCCATAATCTCCATGATCATAAAATTTGGGGCACAACTGAGTTCCATAACATTACCAAACAGATTCTCCTGTGTCCTAAGTCTTAGCTGACCTTGAAAGGCTAGTGCCAAAATGTTGGCTGACCTTGCAACCCTTCCATTTCTCCAATTTGTGTTCTGCAATCTTAGGTTGTTAACCATACAGAAGAGAAGCTGATTAGTACCTGCAACATATGCATTTCAGTTTACCCTAACTATCGGACTGACTTCTTTTTAGTTGTTGTTTTACCTTTCTACTTGTATTTTTTCTTTTGATTTCTTATACTAGGGAGACTATATGATATTTGCACATGTGTGTCTGGTTTATTTCACTTATGAGTATATGTTCAAGTGGCATCCACTTCAACATAAATGCTTCAAGTTTTCATTATTTATAGCTGAGTAGTACTCTATCGTATAGAAATACCACATCTTTTTCAACCATTCTTCCTGTGATGGGCATCTTGGTTGTTTCCAAGATTTGGCTATTACAAATTGTGCTGCTATAAACATAGGTACACATATATCACTATGATGCCATGTTTTCAGTTCTTTGGGATAATTCCCAGTAGGGGGATAGCCAGCTTGAACCGGATTTCCAGTCCTACTCTTTTGAGGAGTCTCCACACTGATCTCCACAATGGTTGTACCAGTCTACATTCCCACCAGCAGTGGAGAAGCGTTCCCTTTTCCCCACATCCTCTCCAGTATTTGTTATTGGTTTATTTCTTTATGATAGCCATCCTTTCTTGAGTGAGATGCTATCTCAGTGTTCTTTTAACTTGCATTGCAGAGATGGCTAGTAATGTGGAGGATTTTTTCATATATTTATTCACTTCTTTAATTTCATCCTGTGAGAAGTGTGTATTCATCTCAGATGCCCATTTCTGGATTGGGTCTTTAAATTTGAGGACCCTAATCTATCTTAGATCTTTATATATTCTAGAGAGCAGATCTTTCTCTAGTGCTTATTAGGCAAGATTTTTTTCTACATTTGTGGGTTATCTTTTCACTTTGTTGACAATTTCTTTTGACGTGCAAAAACTTCTCAATAAGAGTTGATCCCAGTTGTTAATTCTTTCAAGTGTTTCCCATGCAAATACATGTTTGTTCATGAACTCTTTGCCTACTCCTATGTTTTCAAGAGGTCCTCCTACTTTCTTCTCCAAGAGATTGAGTGTTTCTGTTTTAATGCTTAGATCTTTAACCCATTTTGACTTTAGCGTAGTGCATGGTGATAGACCTGGGTCAAGTTTTAGTTTTTGTCATGTATAAAGCCAGATTTTCCAGCAACATTTGTAAAAGAGGCTATATTTCTTCAGTAAGTGTGTTTGGCCCCTTTGTCAAAGATCAGGTGGCTGAGTGTGTTTGCAGAGGCCTCTGCATCTTCTTATCTATTCCATTGATCCTCAGGTCTATTTTGTTGCTAATACCAGGTTGATTTTATCACAGTGGCTTCGCAGTATAATTTCAAGTCAGGAATTGTGATGCCTCCTGTCGTGTCTTTGTGGCCATGATTGTCTTTGCTATTCTAGGTCTTTTCTGGTTCCAGATAAATTTTAGGAATGATTTCTCTAGGTCTGGGAGGTATGTTGGTGGCAGTTTGATAGGGATTGCATTAAATCTGTACAGCAATTTTGGGAGTATGGCCATCTTCACAGTGTTGGTTCTTCCTATCCAGGAGGACGGAATATCTTTCCATTTTCTGAAATCCTCTATAGTCTCTTTTCTTAGGGTGCTGTAATTTTCCATGAAAAGATCTTTGACTTCCTTGGTTAAGTGAATTCCAAGGTATTTCATTTTCTGCGGTGCTATTGTAAAAGGTATTGTCTCTATAGTTTCCCTCTCAGTGTGTTTGTCATTTGTGTAGAGGAATGCTATGGACTTTTGAGTATTGACTTTGTATCCTGCTACGCTATTGAATTTCCATATCAGTTCTAGTAGTTTCTTGGTGGAATTTTGGGGGTCTTCCAAGTAAAGTATCATGTCATCTGCAAAAAGTGATAATTTAACTTCCTCTTTAACTATTCTTATTTCTTTTATTTCTCTCTCTTATCAAATGGCTGTAGCTAATGATTCTATATCTATGTTGAATAGGAGGGGTGATAGAGGACATGCTTGTCTTGTACTTGATTTAAGAGTAAAAGATTTCAGTTTTTCCCCATTTAGAATTATATCAGATGTTGGGTTGTCATATATGGCTTTTATCAAATTGAGGTAGAAGCCTTCTATTCCAATGTTCTGTATGATTTTGAACATGAATGAGTGTTGGACCTTGTCAAAAGCTTTCTCTGCATCTATTGAGATGATCATGTGGTTTCTAGATTTCAGTCTATTAATATAGTGTATTACATTTATAGATTTTCGAATATTGAACCATCCTTGCATCCCTGGGATGAATCCTACCTGGTCATGGTGTATGATCTTCTTGATGATTTGCTGTATTATATTTGCTAGGATTTTTTTGAGTATTTTTGCATCTATGTTCAGGCAGGAGATTGGCCTTTGTTCTCTTCTTTAGTTGTGTCTTTCCGTTGTTTTGGCATCAGTATAATAATTGACTCCAGAAACAATTTTGGGAAGACTGATTCCTTTTCAGTTTCATTGAAGAGTTTGAGGAGTGTAGGGATTATATCTTTTATAAATTTCTTGCAGAGCCCAGAATACCTGCACCCAAGCCTGCTGGGCGAGTGGGAATTCTTTCCAACACTCCTGGCACCCAGGTTCAGTGAGCGTGTGGTTTCTCCCTGTGAGCACAGCGATAACTGGAGCCACCGTCCCCAAGCACGATGAGTGAGCTACTGGCCTGAGACACCCCAGACTGACTGGCTCAGCAACTCCCTGGGACCCCTGCTCTGAAGCTCGCTGAGAGAATGAGAATTTTTCCAACACTGAAAAAGGATCTACAGAGTGAGGTACAGGATTACAAGATAAACCCTGAGGGGACTTGACTGACATCATCAGATATAAAAGCTACATTTTTTGTTACACCAAAGAAACAATGTGGTATTTAAACATGCTTGTCCAATATATTTCATGTAAGAGTATGGTTTCAAGATTTAGCTAGAAATGTCTCAAGCTTATCCTTTTTATGGCAGAATAGTACTCCATTGTATGCAAAAACCCACATCTTTATTAATTAATAATGCCATCACTGGATGGGCATTTGAGCTTGTTCCAAAATTTAGTTATTAGAAACTGTGCTGCTATAAACATAAGTGTGCATATATAGCTGTGGTATGATACTTTCAATTTTGAGGGGATGATACGAAGAACAGCTGATTCAACTGGGGCCTCTAGCATTAGTTTTTGAGGACTCACCACAGTGATTTCCACAGTGGCTTTACCAGTCTACAGTCACATCACTAGCGAGTGGAGAAGAGTTCATTTTCCCCTACAGCTCTGCAAGCATTTGTGACTGGTTGATTTCTTGATGATAGCTATTCTTTCTGTACGGAAATGGAAAGTTTAGTTATATCTTTCAAATGACCAGTGATGTTGAACTATTTTTCATGTATTATTGAGATTTTTTTTAAAAATTCTATATATTTGGTACAGGGTCTCACTATGCAACTCAGACTCATAGTGGTCCTCCTGTTTTCAGCCTCCCCAGTGCTGGGATTACAGGCGTGCCCATGCCCAGCCTCAGTCACTGGTTTAGTGTGCCCTGGGGTCAGGGAATCAAACCCTGGTCCCTAGGTTTGCCTAAGCAGGTTCTTAGTCTGCTGATCTATCTCACTGGCCTTGAGATATCTACTTTTTTCATATGAAGAGTATCTACTCATTTCAGATGTCCATTTTTTTAGACTGAATCTTTAAATTTGAGAGGTCTTTTTTTTTTTTTTTTTCTTTGTTTTGTTCTTTTAATATATTAGATAGCAATCCTTTATTTCTGGAAAAAAATTTTACCACACTGATTTATCTCTTTACTCTGCTGATGATTTCTTTTGAACAGAAATAGCTTTTCAGTAAGAGGAGATCCTAGTTGCTGATTTTTTATGGTAATTCCCATAAATTGAAGTTTAAAGTTTTGTTCATAAAGTCTTTGGCAACAGCAGTGTCTTAAGGAGTTTTATTTATGCTATCTTCCGACACAATTAATGTTTATGTTATAATATTTACATATTCGATCTATTTCAATTTTAGTGTAGTGCACAGTGAAAGATATGGGTCTAGTTTTAAGTTTTTGCCTGTGGAAAACGAATTCATCCAGCACCATTTATTAAAAAAGTTATCTTTCCTCCAGTGAACATGTGGTTCCTGTGACAAAGATAGGGTGGTTGAGTGTATTTGGAGTTGTTTCTGCATTTTCTAATCTCTTCCATTGATCCTTGAGCCCCCCCCCCCTTTTTTTAAGTAGCACGCTTGACTGTTGTTCTTCATTTTGGACTGCTCTCTTGGCAAGTACCTGTCTTTGTCTCTCTTAATCAGTCTTGACTTGAAATCTACTTTGTGTGCAAAATAGAATATGTACTCCTGCTTTTTCCAATTTCCTGTCATATGGAATAGTGTTTTCCATCCATTAACTTTGAGTCTATGACTTTCTTTTTTGAAATAAGTGTGTTTCTTGTATGAAGTATATTGTTGGATCTTGATTCATGATCCATTCTGCCAGTTTGTTTTTTTTGACTTATGAATTGAGAGCATTAATATTTACAGTTGCTACTGATATGTATTGACTTCTCTTTGTCATCTTAGTTTCCTGTTGTTGCCCCTACTCCCATGTTATTACTTGTCTTGCCTGGTGGGTTCATTCTGTTGGGGCCCATAATGTTATAATCCTAATTATGTCTTTCTAGAACATCCTTCAGAATACTTTGGAGTGCTGGTTTGGTGGACAGGAATTTCTTCAAGTTTTCTTTGTCATTGAATTATCTTATTTCTTCATCAGTTTTGAAAGACAATGTTATATAGCACACTCATCTGGGCTGGAGGTTTCTTTCTTTTAGGACTTGACATATTTTACATCAAGCTTTCCCTTACTTGAAGGTTTGAGAAGTCTGCTGTTAATCTGACAGACTTTCTTTTATAGATGTTTTTTCTAACAGCTTTTAATATTCTGTTCTTGTGTTGAATTTCTGGAATCTTGATATTATATGTCTTGGGGTAAACTATTTTTATCAAGGATAATTGGAGTTCTACATACCTCACTTTTCTGTATGCCAAGTTGTTTTTCCATGTTTCTCAATTTTTCTGCATTATTTCTGTGAACAGGTTTTTTTTTTCCATGTTGGTTACACTATCCACCACTATTTTATAGACTCCAATTAATCTTATGTTATTCATCTCTGCATCATTGGATTAATTTTTCTGTGGTTCCTACCATTTTTTAAAAGAAATCTTTCTTTTCATGATCCCTAACTGCAAGCCTATATGCTGTATCTGACATTCAGTTCTCACACTGGCTCACCCTGTGGTATATATTTTTCAATGGACATTTTAATCTCCTGGATATCAGTTTTTATCTATTTCATGTCTTTGCTAAGGTATTGATTGTTTCCATTGCTTTCCTAGGTCCTCTATTTTTCAAAATTTGTATCTTCCCCAGAGTTATGCATGCTTTTCATTGTGGTCAATATCTTTGTCATTTTCTGAGCAATTATCTATGATCTGAAATTTTTCTAGGGCCTCGCTGATCTGCTTTGTTGTTTGAAATGTCGCCATTTCAGAGAATCCAGGTGAATGGCTTTCAGATTTTTTTTTCTCTTTGCCCCTTGTGTTTGCCTCTGGTACCTGGAAGTATGGGCTGGCTGGCTGGCTGGCTTTCTTTCTTTCTTTGGCTTAATTCATGGGTTGATGCTTAGGGAAGGTTGCTTTATTGCCCGTATTGAGAACCCTTAGGAAATGACTGATTCTCAGAGATGTTTTTCAGGTGTAGCAAGCTTTGGGGTTTTGAGTCAGTCAAGATCTACCTCTTCAATTTATTGGGGATAAGCAGGTGCTGCTTATTTTGCCTAGCCCCCGGTTCTTTGGCACTGGCCTGTTGTACTGTTTATGATCCTCAGGCAAACTCAGTCTGTATATATGAGGAAGAACAACAGATTAGCACAGCTATGTCACCTTGCTTTACGTAGTACAATCAGTAATAACAATAGAATGAAAGACAGCCTAGAAAAATGACAAACTATGATAACTATTAGTTTGCCACCTTCAACAGTATGAATTAGATTTGTAGTTATATAAAAAGTCTAAAATGAACCAGAAAATTGTGCACATATTATATGGCCTTAGTACGGTAATATACTATACCAGGGATTGAACTCAGGCCCTTGCATTTGCCGGGGAAACACTTATTCCACTGAGCCATCTCTCTGGCCTCCTAGTATGGTGATTTTTACCCTCATAGAAGAAAATTTAAAAGGAGTTAATAGAAAAAAATAGGGAAATAGAAGAAAAGATTAGAACCAACGTGGAGAACAAAGGATGATTGTACAAATTTGGTAAACTGGTGAAGAAGATAGAAGGAAAAGAGAAAAGAAAGAAAAAGCAAAAACAGAATAGAGCAACGACAACAACATCAAAAAACTAGAAACAATGTCACATTCATATAAAAGCAGGAAAAAAAATCAAGGAAAAAAAAAGAAGAGAAAGAAAAATGTCCATTTCAGGGCATATCTCTGCTGCTCTCTATCTAGATTGGGGGAGATTAGTCCTAGAAAGCCAATTATAGATTCATGCGGGGGAGTGGCTGATCTCAGCAACTCTATACTTATAGTTCCACTGAAGTTCAGGATGGTTTTTGCTGTGAGGCTGGAACCCAATTTGTTCATCCTGCAATACTGTGCTTACATAATTATTATTTGGATTTATAATACTGTCTATTGACAGTGTTTTTTTCCAATTTGGAGACTAGAATAGAGGTGTGTGCAATATTTATGACCAGACAGATCTGAATTTAAATTCCAGATCAGATGAAGGTTTAGATTCAAAGACTTGAATTTATGAAATTTGAGTACGCTTTTTATCTTCTCTGAGGGTTCTACCATATCAGAAAAGGACAATTATGGAAAAATAATTTTCTCACTAGAAATTTCATATAAACCATCAAACCTAGTTCCAGGTTACAATCAAGCTATCATATATACATAGTATTGTGTATGCTATTGGCTCACACAGCATTTTAACATCTTTACTTGCTTGCTAACATTTGCTAGAAGGGAATTTCATACAAAAACTTGGGTTCCTGGATCCCATAAGCAGGCCTGGAGAGATATTACCAGGAGCACAACCATCAGGTCTGCCATCTACAATGGGGAGTAGAAAGTGGCTACCATTTCTCCTTGGGACTGTTTCTTATTTTTTTATGCATTTCTCTTTCAAGAAAGTAAGAAGAAAGGCACAGAATTCCTTAGATTCATATCTCTATCAAAAGTAGAAAAGAAAGTATCACATGGCTCAGAATGGACAGGGGAAAGGTCAGTTCTGTTCACACACTAAGAATATTCTTACACATCTGTGCTCAAAACTTATTTCCCATGATGCTTTTTGTTATGGTTTGTGTCTATTTGCTCCCCCAAAGCCTCATGGAGTCATACAGCAAGAACATCTAGAGTTTGTGATTAACTCATCATCCATTGGGATTATAGATGATCCAAGTCTGAGATTGGTACTGCTAGGATTATGGATGTGTGTACTTCACCCAGCATGGAGCAGAGTCTGAATGTAATAGAAGGGAGACAGAGAGACAGGCTTTTTCTCTCTGTTGCCATTGTTACTGTTATTCCCCCATTTTCTCTTGCTCTTTGCTGCCCCCATGAAAGCTTGCTCTCTGCCCTGTGCTGCTCTGCCTTGGAGTCAGCTGAGTATGGACTGAAACCTCCAGTATCTGTGAGCTAAATAAGCCTTTCCTTCCTTCATTTTGGGTGTCAAGTATTTGTCCCAGCAGTGAGAGAAGAGTAGCTGAGACACTTTTTTTTAAAAAAAATCAAATCCATCTTAACTATCTGTGATCCTTTCTCTAACATGCTTATAATGTTAGGAAGTATTAAAGGCAACATCCACTTAACTATTTTATGTTTTTCTTTCTCCCTTTTACTTAGCAGTATGTATCACTTTTGCATTCATCTGATTCCCCTGTGATCTTGAAGTACTGTATCATAAAATTTTGTATTACCTAGTATGTTCTAAATACATAAAATCTGAGGATGAATTGCTAACTTTTATTTCCCTGTATTTCTAACCTTAGATTCTAATCCATATTAAATGCTTAATATTTTGGGGTAGCAAGATAGCTCAACAGACTAAAGCGCCTGCTTAGGCAGGCTTAAGCAAAGTGCAGGGACCTTGGTTCAATCCTTGATACCATGTGCTACACCAGCCCCACTCACAGGGCAGGCAGAGCTGGCCAGAGTCTGGGAGCAGTGACGGACATCTGTAATCCCAGCACTAGGAAGGCTAAAAGCAGGAGGATCACCACAAGTACAAGGTGCATAGTGAGACCCTGTAGCAACCACCAAATACATATATTTAACAAAAATGCTTAACATCTGTATAGAGTTTTAAATTTATTTTTGTTTTGTTTTGATATTTTGGGGTCTTGCTATATAGTTTATGCTGGCTTTGAATCCACTGTGTAGCCCTTGAACTTGTACCAATCCTCTTGCTTCAGCCTCTCAAGTCCTGGGATTATAGTACAGGCATGTGCCACCACATCTGGTCTTTAAATTCCTCAGTAGAAAATCATCAAGGAGCACAAGTTGACATTTCCAAAATATCAAACACCCTGACAGAAACAGAATATGTAGTTGAGCTACAGATGTGGAGTGTCATGTAAACCCATAATGGATGAACTGGATGTTTCATCTTCATCCAGATGTTTCAGCATCTTGTAAGACAGATCTTTTAAAGAACTAAATGTCCACCATCTGCTGCAGGAAGTCACGCACCCAGGATCTCAAAATGGGCTCATAGCATGAGGTGAACTATAGATTCTGGAACCCAGCCCATTTGGATTTCCTCCTGGGAGACCCCATCCCTGGCTTTTATTAGCTTCTTCTGAGGTAACACATTCTAACTTGATTTAATGACATCAACACACAAGCAGACATGCAGGCTAAATAAAAGTTTATCTCCAAAGCTTTCTTCTGCTTTATCTTTTTCATTAATTTAGCTATGTTTTGTAAATGCTATTCTAAAATGTCTCTGAAGTTTGTCATTTTCCCTACTCTCACAATCAAATACCATTGAAATAGCTGTAGTTTTTTTTTTTTTTTTTAGCTTTTCCTGGCTTCCCTCCAACTCATATATATATTTGTCCAAATAGAGTTGTTTAGGTAGTTGGGTTGAACCTGGAACCTTCACACTGCTACATCCCCAGCTCTTTTTTAGGTCTTTTATTTTTGAGACAGGGTCTCATTAGGTGGCTAAGTTGCTCGAGTTGGGGTCAAGCATGTGACCTTGCCACTTCAGGTTCCCAGCTTGGACTATAAGGGTGTGCCACAACCTTGTCCACAGACCTTTTTTTTTTTTTTTTCTTTAATGAATTTAGGACAGGGTCTACAGGGTGTACAGGGTCTCACTAGGTAGATCAGACTCCTCATGATTCTCCTGTTTTTAGCCTCCCACTAGGATTACAGATGTGTGCCACCATGCTCAGTCTCATTCGCCATCTCAGCGGGGCCCAGGGATGGTATCCCAGCAGGCTGAGGATCATATCCGGCTGCTGGGCTCTGCCGAGGCAGGCACTTAGTCAGCTGCGCTATCTGGCTAGCCCCAAACCTCTTAATCCTGGCACCTTCAAGAATTTGGGCCCTATGCGTTTCTTCAACTTTCATCCCTCAGGACCCATTTAGATCCTGTAATTCATTCATGAATTTCTCAAATAATTATTGAACACTTAATTGTATTCTGAGTGTTTTCATACATTTGGGATACAAAGCAGTGAACAAAACAGATCAAAAGTCCCTACCTATCTAGACCTTAGAGTCTAAGGCTGCATGGAGGTGGTAGATAATAAAATAGATGCGTAGAATGTAGAATGTGTTTGATAATGATATGAGAAAATGAGAAGAGGCAACGGTCTAAGAATAGAGATACTGTAATCCCAGCATTCGGGAGGCTGAGGCAGGAGGATTGTTGTGAGTGCAAGACCAGCCTGAGCTACAAAGTG
Source organism: Ctenomys sociabilis (assembly GCA_004027165.1). NCBI lineage: Eukaryota > Metazoa > Chordata > Mammalia > Rodentia > Ctenomyidae > Ctenomys > Ctenomys sociabilis. Next base: position 18,511 of record PVKA01028291.1, read on the forward strand.
AGCTTAAGGCCAGCCTGAACTGCATAGTAAGACCCTGTCTCAAAAAGACCAAAAAAAAAAAAAAAAAAAAAAAAAAAAAAAAAAAAGAAAAAAAAAAAAAGAATAGAGATAACATTTGATGGAGAAAGTTTAGGAAAACTTACTGATTGATGATCACAGAATCAGAACTGATGAGGACAGAGAAAGCATGTCTGCTGAGGCTGGCGGGAAGCTGAGGCCAGTATGAACTCAGAGAAGGAGCACGGATGGGAAGCAAGCCGGAAGTGGGCGGGGCATGTCAGTTCTGCAAGTACTGCAAGTTACACTACTCCTGTTCAGGAGTAAAACAGGAGGTCCTTAGAGGGCCAAGGCTGGAGAACTATGCTCCCTGTCTCACAGTATCACTGATCTGTGTGTCTACTCTGTGGAGAACAGACTGAAGTGCCTTTCAAGGTGATGGCGGCTTGGTCCAGACTGGAGCAGAAGAGCTGCGAGATGTTTTAGGTTCTGATTTCATTCAGTGAGGCCAAGGGAATTTGCTGCCCTTCAGACACAGGTACAAGCAAGCCTCAGGGTTGTCTTCTGGGCATTTGGCCTCAACATCTGGAGGGCTGCGGTTCCATGAACAAGAGGAAGCCCATGGGCAGAGCTAATGGGGGCTGGTGGGAGAAATGTGAGACTCTTCTTAGGTATATAAGTAGAGATGCTGAGCAGGCAGCTAGACATAGGCACCCCTCACCTTTCCTGAATAGCTCATTCCTTCGTGGCTGTTGGCCACTTTGCGTAGGGTCGTGGGAAGGCCTCTTTCTCATCCTCACTTGTTTGAATGCATTTTCCTCTTGGCTTCTGCCTTTCCACCCACTGCATTGCATTGCAATGATTTTATCCCACTTGGTCTTTTACCGTACTATTCTGGCACTAATCTTCACTATAGACTTCCAGATACAAAAGAAATAATCATGGAAAGTGCATCGACCACTTAGAGCCTAGGGGGTGATGGTCTCCTACGGCCAATATGTTAGATTTCTTGATATTCGCTGCTAGTCCTTCTCCTCCATAAAAAGCCATTTGGCACATATTGTTTTAATCAATAGGAATTAAATTCTATTTTTGTGGCTGTGCCTTTTTCATCTTCCCTTGGGCATGCAATTTATAAAGCATGAGTAATATCTGGCGTACCGTGCCTGCAATTGCTTCCTTTTATTATTAGATCAGTGACTGCCTGATGTGAGAAAGGAAATATCTAGGAAGAGAAGGCCCCCAAATTCCTTGAAAATGGTGCCACAGAGAAAACATAGCAGTATAAAAACATTAACAATGGAATTGCTTGGGGGCACTTGAAGCCTTTCATTTATGGAAACTTGGAACCATTTAAACAGTATATTTTCAGCAGCCAGTGACTTAGTGAGAGCTTCGCCTCTGAATATAGAATGCATTTATTGCATTTCTCTTTAGTGTTTGACATATTTCAAAAGATATGTTAAGGAAAGAAATCCTAATTTTAACAAATGAACTCTCTCTTACATCTCTCTTCCTCAAGCAGCCCATCAATTTCTCTTCTGTTCTCAACCCAGTTATAACCATTTCCTCAGTTCTTCGGGAATCTGCCCAAGCTTTAATATAAATTTGTATTTACCTTCTTTTTACATAACTGGGACCCCACAACATAGTCTTATTTACCACATAGCTTTCTTCCACTTAATGCATCTTAAACATGATTAAAAGTAATAAAATAGAATAACAGCATGTGCATAGCATATCAACATAACTTTTCCTTGCCAATAGCTCCATAATACTCTGATACGCAGGAAACTGTAATTAAGCCATATCTTACTGGTGGACATTTATTGTTCCCTCAAAAATATGGCAATGAATAGTTTTGTAAATACACACATTATGTACACATATATAGATATATTAGTATCTTACTAGCTGCTTATTAGGCAGGTACTTAATGCTAAAAATCTATAAGATAGTATTTTAAAGGTTTTGCTCTTGCATTTTTGATATTTAATTGATAAGTGTGTGAAATTCAGGAACACCCACTGGTGTCCACACACATAGTGCACAAAATATAACCAAGGTTCAGGTTTCCATTGCTGAAGTCTCATTAAAGAGCCATTCAACCTCATTTTAAAGACTACTGCCTGGCCACAAAGCAAAAGCCAGGTGTGCAGCTTTTCAAGGTTGTCTTAGGAGAGATGGATTGCACGCAGGTGTGACCATTGCCTCCAAATTTGCCCCAAGGGCCCCACCATCCCCTGGAGAGGTGATGTCATGCAGCAGCATTGCCCGGATTGAGGCTCCAGCATGACTCAAAGCTATGCTCTGAAAGACTCCTCTGTGGTTTCACTTTTGGGTGGAGTGGCATTTGACTCACTTCTTGAGTCTGCCCGCCAGCACACCCTCAGCCCACCCAGTGGTGTCAACTCAGGCCTTCCCTCCCCACTATTAAGTGCTTAAAGGAACAGATCCCTCCAGTCTACTATGATCTTTTGCTGTGTGAGCCCAATGCTGAATTCAGCTAATACTTTAGTTCCTCACGTTTACCTTCTCCCAACTCCAATACAATCAAAATTTAGCCAGGTTGGTTGCTCAGCAACCCAATGACATCTTAAAGGCAAACCAGTCCCTTAAGAATAACTCAACAAGCAGGCTATGGCTAATATTGTGACTGAAGAGTTCAGTTGAACTTGTGTCCTTAATCATGGATATACAATTCATCTAGTCAATAAATTCTGCTAGAGAGAGTAGTTTGAGACTCAATCCTTCCTCACTAGAGACAATATTTTTGTACTTTGGAGAAATGGGCTTCATGTTTGATTTTTTAAAATTTTGTTTGAGATGAGGGCTTGCTGCTTTTGTCCAGGCTGGCCTTAAACTCCTGAACTCAAGCAGTCCTCCTGCCTCAGCCTTCCAAGTAGCTGGGATTGAGGCATGAGGCTCCCTACTTAGCTTCTCCATTAATGGTCCACATTTTCTGTCTTGCTCCCAGTGTTGTTTCTCTGCACATTCAAGTTGACAGGACAATGCTGGTACAGAACAGATGCCTTGTTGCCAACTCTTGCTCTTCTTTCTTCGGTCTAATTAATTCTTTCACTTGTTCCTTCCTTTCAAGAGGCTCTCCTGCTTCTTTCCAGACATTCCCTTTGCTCCTCATTTCCTGTGTATGGCCAACATCTGTATTAAATTAATGTCCATTTTGTTGTTCAGGTCTTTCTGCCTGTGCAGAGATTTTTCTGTGATTAGCTCCGCTCATGGGACAGGTTACTTCTTTGCCATTCAGCAAACCTCATCAATGGCTCAGGGAGAGCCACCCACAACAGAGAGGTCTCTGCTGACACACACGTGTGTACACATTTACACACCAGAGTGTGTGCACACATTCTCACTTGTATGTCTACATTTAAAAGCCAACCCAGAAAGGACAAGTGTCTTCTTGGCACCTTCCTCTCTAATCCTGCCCAGTGCGCCAACACTTCTGAGCTGAAGCTTCAGATGAGAACAAGGGAGGGAAGGTGCGGGTATGCTTGAGTGGATCTTCTGAAGTCAGACTGCGGTGTCCCATCCTCTTCTGGAAAAACATTGTCACAAGTCAGGACAGATAGGAATATTATGATCACATCCCTGAAGTGGTGCATATTCATGGTAATCTATGGCTTTGGGTTTTGGCTGCCTTTCCCACATTTCTCACCAATTGGTCAGGTACCATTATGCCATTTGCAGACATCATTTACAAAAAAATCCAGCATCCCCTTCTGCCATCTGAAGGCACAGCTGGTAAAGGAGGACCCAGAGCATGACTCCTTCTTGAATGAAGCTCAGTTTGGGGAAAGGAGATCTTTAGAGAAGATGGGAGATCCGGACTTCAGCTTTGCTGGGCCATTTTCTACCTGTGGGGCTGAGGTCTGACAGCCAAGCCTTGCTTCACCTTGTCTGCATGACTGTCTGGAGGCAAAGGCTGCCCAGGCCTCTAAAGCTGCTTCTGGCTGTATTGTCCTCTGGCCAAGCAGTTGGCTATTTGTTTTTGCCTTCATTCCACCAAGAAAAAAATTGAAATTCAAGTAAGTGATTATCACATCCCTGGAGGTTAAGAAGACTCATGAGAAAAAGCTGCTGCGAGTCCAGAGGCACAGGCCGGACCAGGCGACCTTGCTTAAGCCCCGGATTTCCTCACATGTAGTCTCTTTACCTAGGAACATTGGCATAATGGAGGGGAAACAAGGACATATAAATGTGCTCAGTGCAGTGTCTAGAACACAGGAAGGCAGCAAGATGTGAATCCTTCTAATAAAAATAATGATCGCTCTGCTGTTACCTTGCTACAGAAAGTGCTCCAGATGCCATATGTAGGTGGGAGCTTTACCTGTCGTGTGACCTCAACTCCTATTCACACATTTTCACTCAGTATTATATCATGGATCTCCTTTCCAACTTACAGTTACTGTCCAAGTTTACTACAACAAATGAAACATTTGAGGGATGTGTTAATTCAGGGATAGGAGGACCTAGTAAGAAGCATACAGGCTTGGCTGGGCAAGAGTGTCTCCTTGTGGGAGAGACGAGAGATGCTGCAGCTGGACACGGCATTACCTTTGAAGCGGTGGCACTTTCTGCTACTCTGAATATCACTTGGCCCACAAAGAAGCATTGTATAGCTGACGTAATCCAGGACGGACCTGCATGTGAGCTGTATAATTGAATTTTATTTGCAACTTCCACCTTTTTTGTTTCTCTTTTTACGAAGAAGTTGCTTTAAAAGGTCAAAATATAGGTTTGGGGTGAGTGGAGTCCAAGCCAAGGTGCAGAGCTCTGAGTCTGATCATGAATCACCAAAAGCAAGATTCCTCCCGCCTTCACTGTCAGTGCCAGTCAGTGCCAGCACCGCCAGCTGTCCTGATCTCCAGAACGACTACCGACTTAGGCTTGGCCTGTGGGGATTTAAGCCAATGGCAGACAGATCTCACGGTACATTTGAACTCTCCACATATGAGTCCCACGTCTGTAGTACAGGATGCCGGGGTCTCAACTGAATCCCAGATGCCTCACGGCACATCTGTGGCAAACCTTTTTTCTCTGTTTCACCAGGAGTCCATGTGTGCCTTTTACTTTGTGACAGGGTTGTACTGTGTTATGGTTTCTGTCTAGTTGTCCTGTCAAAGCCTCATGTAAGTCATGGGGTGGACTTCTAGAGTTTGTGATTAACTCATGATCCACTGGAATTATGTGAGTACTGCACCCAGCCTGGGGAGGACAGCCTGAATGCAACTTAAGGGAGACAGAATTGCTGTCTGTAGCCATTGTTGCTGCTGCTCTTTTTGCTGTCTGCTCTTTGCCAGTGCCAATAACAGTTGCTCTCTGACCTGTGCCCCTCTGCCTTGGAGCCAGCTGAGTATGGACTGAAACCTCCAGCAACTGTGAGCTAAATAAACTATTCCTTCCTTCATTCCAAGTGTGGGTATTTGTCCCAGCAACAAGAGAAGAGCAACCTAGACACAGCACATTCACCAGCTCCCTCACCAGCTTTCTTGCCCAGCCCCTGTAAGTCCATTGCAGGGCTGGATATGGTGTCTACCCTCTTTCTACAGTTGGCAGTGTTTGACCCAACCAAATACAACCCCTGAGTGTGCTTGTTGGCTTTCTCAATGCCTCAGAGGCTCCTCTAGAGCGTCTCCTGTTTACAGCCTTCTGCTTCCTGGACTAAATCTCTGAACTTGTCATTTAAACTGCAGGCCCTACTTGACAGAGGACTATGTATGTGGTCTGGCTCTGGCTACCAGGGCACCTTCCCACTCTCGGCCCTCAGATACCCACCCCCAGGCCTGCCTGCCTTCTCCTAGCTCCATAGGACCTGCTAATCTTAGTCCCACTCTGGTCCTGTGCACTGGCTGAGCCCTCTGCCTGATGCCCTTTGGCTCATTCCCTTGTTTCAGCTACTGTAACAAGAATACCATAAGCCTGATGGCTTAGAAACATTAGGAATTCATTTCCCACAGTTCAAGAGGACAGAAATTCATGTTGGAGGCACCATTTCAGAGCCTCTGAGGACTTGCTTCTGGGTACAAAAATGGCTTTTTTCTTGTTGAGTGAGTTCATGGGGGTTAGAAGGACTGTCTGAGTTCTTATTTTCTTAATTTATTAATTGAACTGGGAATTTAACCTAGTACTTTTGCATCAAACTACATCTCTGGCTTTTTTTTTTTCTGATATTTTAGGGAAGGGTCTACAGCATGTTCAGGGTCTCACTACTAAATTGAACTCATAGTGATCCTCCTGTTTACAGCCTTCCAAGAGCTGGGATTACAGGTGTGTACCACCATGCCCTGTCTCAGTTGCTGTCTCAGTGCTCCCTAGGGGTGGGCCAGCATGGCAGGCCTGGGGATTGAACTTGTGGTCCCTGAACCTGCTTGCAGGTGCTTCAATACACTGAGCTATTTGGCCAGCCCTTTCAGTATTTATTCTTGACCATTATTTGAAAGTATTGGCTATCATGATGCCTAGCTCAGCTACAACATGTAGTATTATTAAAACTAATGATACATTAAGGAAAAGTGTAGACCCATGTGTGGAGAAGGTTACTGGTCAAGAGACAGAGAGACACATGAAAATTAAAATAATCAAATAGCAATGTGTCAGGTAGTGACACACACATCTCTTAAAGGACCAATTCTTGTAGGGGTTAGTAGATCAATGTATGAACTTCAGAGGGCCAGAAACACACAGTATATAGCAGTTTACATGTGTATTTATGGAAAAACCATCTCTGATGACCCAGGGACTTTCACACCATGCCCATTATATATATATATATATATATGGTACAGCGTCCTACTACACAGGCCAGACACATACAGACACATAGTGATGTAGTTCTTAGCCTCCCCAGCTCTGGGATTACAAGTGTGCACGGTCACATCCAGTCTCAGTGACAATTTAGCATGCCCAGGGGCAGGGCTCATGCAGCCTATGGTGCTGGGGATAGAACCTGGTCCCTGCGCTTGCCCAAGCACTCATATTTTTATATGGCATTTAAGACTACCTGACACATTGCTATTTGATTATTTTAATTTTCATGTGTCTCTCTGTCTCTTGACCAGTAACCTTCTCCACACATGGGTCTCCAGATTTAAACTGCATGGGAGTAAAGTCGTCTGTCTTAAGTTCTACTACATCTCAGCCCCACACACATGCTCCCATGCACGTACACACATATATGTACACATATGCACACACACCCAGTCATATCTCTCAGCCCATGGAGTTGTCAATAGACGCTTATTGAAGGAACGGTGTCAGCCGCACCTGGGTACGGAGCAAGACAGAGGCCCTCACCTGTTCCTCCCCACCCTGGTCGGCTCAACTCACTTCCTCTTCTCACTGGGCATTCCACTGTAGAAGTTCAAGCTACGTGGAATAAAATAATCATCCCGCTTTTTGTTACAATACAGTTATTGCTATATTTAAAACTAAAATTCAGTCAGATGATGAGATTTCTTCTATATTCTGATTAAATGAAGTTCTTGAACACATTCACAATCTTTTTCCTTCCCATCTTTTCAAAGTCAGTTTATCAGCAACAAAGCAAGAGCCACACCCAAGGCATACTTGGTTTTGGTCCCTGGCCTCCCTCATCCTGTACTGTTAGCCCTGCTTTTTCTTGGCCAACCCTGAGGATCCTCATGAAGGGTCATGGTGGAGCAGAAATGCCCAGACAGGCGCTGATGCATTATGCCTGGGAGAGAACAGCACTGAGTGTCACCTCTAAACATCCCAGGCTGTCACTGTGCATGACAGATAGGCAGGACACAGAGCTTCAGGAGACTGAGAACTACCCAGAGATGGCAATGATGAGTGACAGCTGGTTTGGCCTGAAGCAGTGACAGAAAGAAACTGTCACACAACTTGAACTGATGTGGTTTCTCTGGAACTCCTTGGGAACATGCTAGAAAGCCAGCTTTCCCCAGTTGCCATTAGCAATGGAACAACTCAAAATGCAGGCAACTCTCAGGAAGTCTCGACTCACAGACATGAGGTTAGCACATGGCTGCTATTCCAACCACACCCATCCCCATACACATGGACAAGTACACACACACATGCATGCGCACACATAAATGCACTTGTGCCCACAAGTGCACACACATACACAGATTTGGTAGTGATTACCCAGGTCCCTGACCTGAAGTGTGGAATTTCTACATAAATGACATATAGAACATGTCATTGGAGCTGAAAATAAGATTTAGGACACTTCAAATAAGTTCTACTCTATGCTGCTGAAATACTATTTATAAATAAAATTCCTTACAATATATAAACATGGCATTACACATGTTTTCTCTACCTTGATCTTTATAATAATCTCATATATAGTAGACAAAACAAAACACTTCATCCATACAATTGAGAATACTAACATTCAGAAGGATCCAAAAAGTGACCACAACCATACAAATTTTGTCCGACTTTCCTATAGGTTCACCTGTATCTGAGCAACGTATTTTCCTATTTTTCAAGTTTTAGCCTAAAGAAATTGCACAATAGCATGATTTTTAAGAAGTCAACATGATACATAGATCTATCCTTACAAATAAACTTAGTATGTAAGATTTCAGACTTTGGGGGCAGGGGAGATGGCTCAGTGGAAAAGAAACTGTCACACAACTTGAACTGATGTGGTTTCTTCCCTGGAAATCACAAAGGCCTGAGTTCAATCCCTGGTTCTGAAAAAAAAAAAAAAAAAATCCAGACTTCAAAAAAAAACTAAGTTGGGATGGTTGGCAATTACTCACTTTATGAAACTGAAAGTATTAGGAAAAGAATATGACATGATTCATTTAAATAAGGATGTCCTTTACAAAATTTTAAACAGCATTGTTGAGGTATATAAACTTCACATTTTAGGTGATTAAGTATACTATATAAATTAAATAGACAAATATAGAATGTATATGTTATGCCAGTCAGCTGAATTCACCAACTATTGGTTTATCTCTGTAAGTCAGTAAGAAAAAGACAAAATAAAAAGGGCAACATGTATTAGCAGTTGACCCACAGAAGAAAAAAGGCAAGGGTCCCACCAAGTTACTTGTGAAGGAATGCTACCCTGTTCTAAACTTCTCTATCTTAAACCAAAAGCTACTGGGCGGCAGTAAACTGACTTCAATCAGGAAGTCAAGGTTAAAGACCTAAAAGACAGCCGTGGAACAAGGGGAAGGATCCCAGGCAACTGCATGGAGCAACCCCCCTCACCAGCCTGACGGCCCACCTGTCTCCGTTACTCTTCTTTCGTTGCCGGGACAAATACATGACACCCTAAATGAAGGAAGGAAAGGTCTGTGTAGCTCTCAGTTACTGGAGTTCTCAGTCCGTACTTGGCTGGCTCCAAGGCAGACTGGCACATGGCAGAAGGCAGCAGCTCATGGCGGCGGAAGACAGCAAAACAGCAAGAGCAAAAGGGAGGAGTAGCAGCAACAATCGCTGCAGAGAGCACATCTGTCTTCCTTAAATTGCATTCAGGTTATCTGCCCCAGGCTGGGTGCAGTACTAATACCCATAATCCCAGCCACACTCACACCCATAATCCAAGTGGGTCATGAGTTAATCACAAAGTCTAAAAGTCCACCCCATGACTGCATGAGTCTTTGCGAGGACAACTAGACACACCCGTAATACCACCTTACAACTGTTATGCAAGAGAAGTATCTTTTTGACTTAAACTCTTGGATCAGGGTATCTCTTTGTTATTGTACATTTTACTTCATCTAATTCATACTCAACCTGGGGGCTTGCGGGTTAGCTCAGTTGTTTAAATGCCTGCTCTGGCAAACCCACGCAGGCACAGGGGACCAGGTTCAGTCCTCAGACCCACTCTGAAGGCAGCTGAGCCAGCTTCCCCCAAAAAAACCATACATAACCTAACTGGACATCTAGAAGATGAAAGCTGAAACAAGATATTATTTCATATGCTAAGATCAGTCACAGCTAAAAGGTCTGCTGAGGGCTGGAGAGATAGCTCGGTGGTCTAAGTACCTGCCTGGCAAGTGTAAGGATGTGAGTTTGATCCCTAGTACCACATGCCATGCCAGCCACCAAAACTGGGTGTGGTGGTGCATGCCTGTAATTGCAGCACTGGGGAGGCTGAGACAGGAGGATCACTATAAGTCCGAGCTACATAGCAAGACCCTGTACCAAATAAAAAAAAGATTAAAAATTTTTTAAAAATAAAAGATCAGATGAGGAGGAGGATATAGGAAATGAGAAACACTTGTATAGTTCTCATGTAAACTGTTATAACTACTTACAGAATAACTTGTCAATACTACAGTAGGTCCTCAATTAGGAATGTGCTCTGTTCCAGGAGGACATTCATAAGCCAGATCCATTCATAGTTCTGACAACATAAGTCCCACACACCTCTGATATGACTATAAAATGTGTGCTGTGTTGTGCTTTGTGCTTTTTGTGCCTGCACAGGACCGCCGCTTTCCCCTGACTTCCAGGCTTCCTGGGTCTGGCTGAGCACCGCGCTGCTGGACACTATTGCCCTGCACAGCTCCGCTGCGACAGTGCCTGGGAGACACGTGAGCTTCATCCAGCACTCGTTCGCATCTCCAGCTCTGTCTATACCTGTGAGGGTTCACAACTCGAATGTCCATTAAGGTACCAACTTACTGTACTAAATATAAAATAACGTTTTCTACAGCCCATTCACCTTGCTCCTAGATACAGGAACTTTACGAACTGAGACACATCTGTAGGATCCTCACAACCTTATTAGTAAAAAATCTGAAACAATGGTCCATCAGAAAAAGATGGATCAATAGTGATATTTTCACACGATTGAGCACAATCACTAGTTAGAATGAAGAAACTGTATATGTACTGTATGTCAATAAGAGTGGGACTCAAAACCTTGTATTGAGGTAGTATGACAGAAAAAGTCATGGAACAGGGAAATTCACCAAAAAAAAAAAAAAAAAAAAAAAAAAAAAAAAAAAAAAAAAAAAAAAAAAAAAAAAAAAAAAAAAAAAAAAAAAAAAAAAAAAAAA
>PVKA01028292.1:0-29554 GCA_004027165.1 Ctenomys sociabilis
TCTTGAAAAGATGAAGTTTGGCACATATTTATAAAAAGCTCAGGAAGATGGGAGAGCATCATACTAAAAGAGTAAGGTTTTTCTTTCTTGAATCATTGGACTCTATTTAGCTAGGAAGGAAGCCTCAAAATATTATTTCTCATATTCTTTGAAATATTAAAAATATATATTTTCAGTAAACCAACACTTTAATTTTAGTATAAAATAATACTTATCAGTTTAATTTTTATATTCCAATATAAAATATTATTTTAAAAAACACTACACAAAATTGTCCTCAGTTCTATAAAATCTTTACTGTGTAAGACTCTGAAATGTGGACCAAAATAAAATAAAAAGTGATATGAAGAGTAGATCCTTCTGCCTTAAGGCCACACAGTAATCTTTTAGAAATAAAAGATTCATGTTCATTCAGGACACTGAGAAGCGCACACTTGCTAGTCCCCCACTCACCTTATTCTCTTGTTTCCTCGTGGCCTTTCCGACTGGACTGACATGTAGCTTGTGCTGCTGAAACGAGAAGCACTACTAGTCCTGGAAACCGCAGAGATATCACTTACATCACTGTCCGAAGATTTAGTGGAAATATTATCTGCCCCTCTATGAGGATCCCATCCTGATCGATACTGTTAACACAGATTGACAAATACGCACAAGCTGTCAGTATGACACACCAGGCAATTATCAGCTTTCTCCTATTTCAGCACTTTAATTGTCCACAGAGGATACTGCAATACCCCACTCAGTTGCATATAAAACAAAAGGGAACAGTAATTAGCCTAAAAGAAAAATTCAATTTACATGAAACCCTTTCTTTTAGCAAAGTAATCAGAGCATTTTCCTCACACCCCAGTGAGGGCCATTAAAATAGTTTCAAAACAGCAATGGCCTTAGGGAAAAACATTTAGATAAAATCTGAGAAATAAACATTTGGCTTAATATGAAGAAGTACAACTTTAAATTTCTAAATAAGCTTTGGAAAAAATATGATGAAGTTGTCGTTATAACTTATAAGGACCAATTCTAGTAGCATTATTTTCTCCATTATACTTCACTGAGTACCTAGAGATAACACAAACTCTAATGATTAAAACACTATGTCCCTTTAGAAAAGCCAAAAGGAAAGAGAAAGTTTAAACTGAACAGTTGCTGGAACTGTGATGAATCCTAGAAATATTAGAAAAAGTCATGATTATTTATAATAGTCCAGACTTCCTGGAATTGAAATAATGAGACAGTTAACTGGCCCAGTCAGATATGGGGTGTTCTTGGGTGTTCAAAGATTCTGGTAATTGAGAACCGACATAAATGATTTATATTAATGACCTATTCTCATAACACACATTTAATGTCAAAACTAATGGACAAAATTTTACTATTGACAACAACAGAACATTGCTAAGAGTCCTCCAGCTGGGATGTAAAAAGGGTAAACTTTGGATCCTGGAAGACCTAGAGTAAAAAAAATTCTTACTAGTTGGATAAATGTCACCAAAAAATTAATCATAAAATCTTGAGAATTATAATATTTTTCTTGAATTTAAAAAAAATTAGAACTAAACATGTGGTATCCGGAATAATGTAAATAAATAAAATTCTTACTCTGCCCAAATATCAGCTTAGCCATTTCTTGCTGAGAGCATATGTGTTAAAGAGATTTTTTTTTTTACATGTATTTTAAATCTAACACTGAAACACCCTTCGGAGTTCATTCTCCTACCCACTGGCACTGCCCACCTCACAAAGCCGTCGTATGATGACCCTCTCACAGAAACCACTTGCAGTGATCTCCACAGTCACTGCCCACCAAGCAATTGCCCATGCCAACCAAATACTGACAGGCCGTGGTTGGGGCCTGCCTCAGATTCAAATGGCTGTCAGTTATTTTTGTGAGACTCCTCCCTAGCTACCATTTTTAGTTAAGAGTTTTGGCCTTTTTCTCTAAGTGTAAAATACAGTAATTATTTTTAAGGCTTCATAAAATTTTAACATATCTATTAAATCTAGGAAATACATATGTACACATATATTTAAATAGATTGCCGGGCGTGGTGGCGCAGGCCTGTAATCCCAGCACTCGGGAGGCTGAGGCAGGAGGATTGTTGTGAGTTCGAGACCAGCCTGAGCTACAAAGTGAGCTTAAGGTCGGCCTGAACTGCATAGTGAGACCCTGTCTCAAAAACAACAACAAAAATAAATAAATAAATAAATAAATAGATGATAACTAGCAGTTATCAGAAATAATACAATAAAATGCCTAAATAAATTGCTGCCTTTTGTCAGGAGTTAGTATGTAAGTAGAACAGCAGTGTTTGCTTTTGAAAGGAATATTATTTACTTACAGTATGTTTATTTGGAGAAGATTTAGGTCATGAGCTTCTTTTCAAACAAAATTTAATTGAAATGCCCAAAATATACTTAAGTCTAATGGACTATTTCAGTGGGTGGAGGCAATGTTATTTATATAATGTATTTACTATTTAATGTATGCACATAATAAATGTATGTAATACAGTATATATTCATTTGTTCACTAAATTTATTAAAGTATATTTGATCTCTATAATATATTTTGAAGCATTTCACTTTATTTATATTTAATTTCAGTTATTTTATTTATATAAAAATACCAATGGAGCCAGGGAGATAGCTCAGTAGAATAAGCACTTGCCTGGCAAGCACAAGGGCCTGAGTTCAATCCCTGGTTCTGAGAAAAAAAGATATTTTTAAAGCTATAAAAGTATTTGTCAAACACTTAAGAAATTTTCTTTCTGATTCTTATAATTTATGATTAAAAAAAAAGTCAGGCCTGGTGGCACAAGTAGGCCTAATGAAGGAATCTCAGCATTCTGGGAAAATCCCAAGTTTAGGGCCAGCTGGGCAACTTAGAAGGAGCCTGTCTCAAAATAAAAGTTGAAAAACTGGCTAGGGTGTAGCTCATGGTGAAGGTCCTGGGTTCAACCCTCAGTATCACAAAATAAGTAAATAAATAAATATTTAAAATTTTATGAAGAGGGCATCTGCTACTGTTTACAATGTTTTATAACTGGCTACAGCTGGGGAAAGCAGCAATTCTGCTGCACTGTCTTAGTTACTCTGCCCAGAGGACTCTTCCATGATGCAAGTTCAAATGTACACTGTAAAGTCCTAATGCTAGGAGGCAGGGAGGGCAATGAAGGTACCAGAAAGGACCAACCTTTCTGTGGGGGCCTGAGGGCCTCCCTGTCCCCACTCAAGTCCTTGTGCTCACCTCTTGAGCCCACTGGGACTTAGCCAGGCACCTCTGATGGTTCCTGTCTAATTTGCGGTCCTTTCTTTTGTGAATCCTGACTACTTCCATGGCTCTTGGACTTCATGGAGTCTGATTTGCTTGCTCTACCCCTCATTCTCTCTAGACGGTCAGGACTTTGGGTCCTGCTGCCGATTCCTAAGTGCACACAGGCTAACTTAAGACTTCAGAGTTCATTTGAGCACAGTCAGTACCACACTTACCTTTGCCTGGGTATTCTCAGACATTCTAGTTTACTGAGGTAAAATTTTACACATGTAAAATACTATCCCTTGATTTAGAGGGATGTATGTATGTGTGTGTGTGTGTGTGTGTGTGTGCTATACATGTGCCTACACCTGTGTCCAGGCTCCACCAATATATTCATGTTTAATTTTTAAATACTCTGCTAGGACACAAACTTCTGAGGACCAAGAAAATATCTTCCTCATCTTTGAATTCCTTATAGTATCTCTGAATCAAAGGCTTAATTCCAATTAATGTCTGGTGTTTAGCTTTCTTATTAGTAGGATAAAGACGAACTGTCTGAAGGTATTAAGGACACTTAAGATATACATATATATAATATATATATTTCATATAATATATATTCAAAATAATAATGAGCTTACAAATAAAATCTACTTACTCTCAGGGCCCAAAGGCTAAGGTATCTACATTAAAAGGCAATAAGTGGAAAGTTTATATACAGCAAGAACAGCTCTGCTACAGGCTCCGGTACGACGGCACTCTGCCTTCTGCTCAGTGCAGTGCAGCAAATGTGCTACTCTGCTGACTTTGAAGCAGTGGAGCAAAAACAGAATGAGAAATGTGAAAAGTGGAAAAAATGAAATAAACTTTATAAAGAAGAGTTCAGAAGACCGTGTTTTTAGTGTATTCAGAATAAGACAACATATATGACTCAAACTTTCCCCTAGCAACCTAAGTAATACAGCGACCTCCTATTAGCATCTACACTTGGAATAGCTTAATAAAATTTTGTATTACTAAATAATGATGACCAAGTTACATATTTCATCAGTGACATAGAGGCAACTAAATTAATATGTGAAGGTAATGAGCTAGGAATGGGAGTAATTCACTTATTCAGGCAGTGGCTTGTGCTGTCTTGAACTGTACACTATATGAGGTTTTAAATAATTAGCATGTACTAGAATATGACTAAGATGCTCATTATTCACTTTAGTCAAAGAAAAAACACTAAAGATTGTTATTTCAGTTGAAAAGGTGTCCTGATTAGAGATCACTAAATCTTGAAGGAGACTGAAAGTCTTCCTCTGTTCACATTTTGAAACTTTGCACACAGCTCCTAGGCAGATCATGAACCACACACACTTACAGGAAGTGCCCATCCTTCCTGATGTCCTAGTTTCTCAGGAGTTCCTAAGAGGCCTAGAAAAGCAAATGTTCTTCCCACATCTCTAAAATTACAGGCAAGTAAGAATGTGTAGTTCTATTAAAAAGAAGGACATTATTAACATTTTAGGATGGATACTTCAGAAACAGTTCGAATTTCTAACATAAAAGCTTTGCTTTTCTCAGCATGCTCCTTGAAGTTCTCAAGCTGGGGAACTTCTTGGTTTGACTACCCAGCTCCTCATCAACCCTGGTTATAGAGAACTTCTTAGACAAAAGATGAGAGTGGGATTATGAGCACTGTCTTAAACATTGCTTGCCTCAAATAACAAAAACACTGCAACTTGTTATACAAAATATAGTTTAAGGAACTGATTACTGCAAAATGCTAGGTGGTTAAAGAAACAATTTTGAAAAACACAACAACATTATGGTTATCAAGTACTTGAAGGAATCTTCAAAGCAAGGAGTTGATCTACAATCACCCTGGCGAACAGGCTCTGGGAAGGAGGTAGAGGCTGGGGTCTGGATGAGGCTCTCGACCCCAGCCCCAGGGTGCCAGGGGAGCACAGAGGCAGGGTAGCCTTCACCAAGCTCAGTCAGCAACCTAGGAGTAAGAAAATGCTCTTCTTTTGCCCTTGGATTCTGCTATTTCATAATTCAGAGAAAGCACTTGTCACCCTGTGACAGTACCACAACTGCAAGTACTCATTCTTCAAGGAGCTACTTGAAGGGGAGTTTTTTTTTCTGCTCTTAGAATGACAAGTTTGAATGCTACACTATATAAAAATTGTATTAGCAGAGATAATTGTGTTGAAATAGGAGTCCTAAAGAGGCCACTGTGTGATCATATCTCTGTTGGAGTGAGAGAAAGCAGAGACCACAGGCACTTGTGGAATAATTTAAGATACAGCATGGCAAACAATATTCTGTAAATGAAATCCCAGATCAAAAGGTTCCTGGAGGCTGCAGGGCTCAATAAGAAGTCTGGCTCCAGGCCCAGACTAGCAACGCTCATGCCTCAGTCTAGAAAGGAGTCCGAGACCTAAACTTCTCACTGCAGACTTAGGCCAGAATATGCACTCTTGACAGACTTCAGAACGATGATTTGGGTCCCTCAGCCAATACAGCAGCAAAGCTAGCTATGGTTCCTCAGGCAAGGCTTGCCCAGTGAAATGCAGTTTTAAGTAACATGTGCATGTGTTTTATTCAATCCTCTCAAACCTTGTGAGATGGCCTTGGCGACAGGTGCAGTCAGAGACAGTGTTGTCAGGGGGCGAGTGGCACTTGGCACCTTGCACAGGTCTCCCTTCAAGGAGGGAGCTCTGCGGAGAGAGACAGCAGCTACACAGGCCCAGACACTCCATGAAGGTTTGTCAGGATGGTAACTGCACAGATGCTGAGGGAACTAAAGAACAGTGGAACTGAATTTTCACCCTCATGTACCTATAATCTCAAATATTTTATTTTCATTTAAAAAGTTGAAAATCATTGTGAAAACTGCATAAGTAGGTTCCTAATTCCATGTGTCATAATTTTTAAAAAGGAAGCATTGTGTTTGAAAATAGATAATACTAAATCTGGCTTGAAAATTTATGATTTTTCACTCTTGAGACTGTTAACTTGAATTAAAATTTATAATTATGTTATACTTGATAATAAGCAAAATTTCAAATCAAGGAATAAGGCTAATAATGAGAAATTGATTAATTATTATGACATAGTTTTCTAGTATTTCACGTATGTTTTTCTCTTTCTTAATATTTGATAAAGGCATTTATTTACTTATTCATTCATTCATTCATTCATTCATTCATTCATTCATTCATTCATTTTTTTTTAATGTACGCGATACTAGGTCTCAGTATGCAGCTCTGACTCATAGTGATCCTTCTGTTTCAGCCTATCAGCACTGGGATTGCAGGTGTGTACCACTATGACGGGGCTCAGTAGCCAGTTCAGTGTACCTGCGGGTGGGGCCAGCGCAGTAGGTGATGAGGGGGACTGAACCCCAGTTTCTGTACTTGTCTGCTTTAAGCAGACACTTAGTCTGCTGAGCTATCTTGCTTGGCCCTGATAATTTTTCTTTCTTTCTTTTTCTTTTTTTTTTTTTTTTGTAAGTATTTGTTAACACGTTAACATTTAGCAATTTATTTAAATGTAATTCTGGGGCCAAGAAGATAGCTTAGTAGTTTAAGCTCCTGCCTGGCATTCCAAGGCCCTGAATTTGGTCCCCAATTAAAAAAAAAAGTATGGAATGGAAATCCCTCCACTTCTATAAACATAGTCTCATAAAGTAAATGATTTTTTTCAACAACTTTAGTTACTCTTAGGTTTTTTTCCTGCCCTTTGATATTCAGTAATAGCTCAAGCTTATGTCATCTGAAATTGCTACCTCAATCTCAATGTGTTTTCTAAGTCTGTTTCATTCAGATCCTGAAGAATGCTCATGCAAGCAGTATTGATGGCAATCTCATTCTGTTATGAGAAGGGTATCTCACTGTGCTAAGAACAGATCTTTAATAGTAAACACTTTTATTTACATCTGAGCCCAGAAAGGGTAGAACAGAATGTTTGATGGTAGTCCAAACTTAAGGACCAGACAATATTAAAACTTTTATATCATCATCATGACTAAGTGCTTTTCCATGAACTCATATCAGAAACCCTTAAGATCTAGCTAGAAGTGAGAGAGAAAAAAATAACCCTAAGGAAACCTTCTTCCTTGCCACAAAAATTCATAGTTCTTGGTCCTTTGTAACCCTCTTTAAAATATGACATGGCTTGTTATATAATATTCATAATATGCTGGGATTATTCATATACTTTATCAGGACACAGAGTATATTTATCATAGACAAGAAGTGGAAGATGACATGAAAATATAGCAGTAGAACCTATGCCCTGGCGCAGGCAGAATTGGGGTGTAAAGTGGGCTTCCCCTCAAATGTTAATACCTGTGAAAGCAGCAGGGTAGCTCCGAGTGTCGGGTACAAGGAAATCAACCCTGAATACCGCCAGAATGCCACTTAGTACCGAAACATGAAAGGGCCCAAGGGCCCTGGCTCACCAAATTTGGGCATAAGGCAAATAAAGCCATGTTACATTGAAAAACCAGGAAGACACTCATGTCCCTTACCCCACCCATGTGAGGAGTCTATCTGGGGTTATGTGAATACCATTTTGGATAAAGGCTGCTGGCATGGCAGGGGCATACTAATAATTAGTTTTCACTTAGATTACAGTAATAAGATCTAAATTGGACTCCTTGTCTTCAATTTCCTTTCAAACACATCTCAAATATACTATTAGGGTTATCTTCTAAAAACATGAATTGGCTCAAATGGCTTTCTCAAAGAATTTTTAAGTCTATAATTCTATGAGTTGTAGAAATACAGAAAAGCAGTATAAACAATACATATATCAACTTCAATAGCTATTCCCCCTACCTGGTTTTGGTGCTTATGTGCACGTGCAAGAGCTTCAGCTCACCTTGGATGCTACCTGCCTCCTGGGCTTCCCCCCCCCCGCAGGACAATGCCTCCTCCTTTGCTTCTTTCCTTTTAGATCTCCCAGGCCTTCTCTGTCATGTGGTGTGCTAGAAGGGTTGGGCTGGCCTCCCTGCCTCTCTCCTCCCTTTCCTTTCATCCACTTTTTTTCCACTTCATGTCTATTCTCCTTACTCCTTTATCTTTAATTTTCATTTTCTTATTACTCATTTGGTTGTTTCTCTGGAAAAATTTTTCTTTTGGGGGACACTACCGAGGATTGAACTGAGGGCCTTGTGCTTTCCAGGTAGGTGCTTAAGCCACTGAGCTATCTTCCCAGCCTTCACAAAATTTTTCTTGCTAATACTGCACAGCCGGAAGCCACAACTACAGTTTACCTGGTGCGTGTTCTGAGTTGCAGGTAAGAGAGAAGGACCAGAGGTCCCATGGGAAGGTCAGTTTTGTTAGGATCTGAGAAGAAGGCTCAGCAGTAATGCAGCTGAGCAGGGTCCCAGCCCAGAAACTGTCATGCTACTGATGCACAATGTTAGTTACTCAATTATCACTGTCATTTACAAGAAAATCGCCACATTTGGAATCTGACTCAGAATGGAGGAGATCCAGCCTCTGCCTGGACAGATGAGAGCACTGAGAAGAACTCATGTGGCCTGGACACGAGTCTACAGATTGTCAGTGTTAATGTCATTCATCTAAAATTTATAAACTGTAATTTGTATCACTCAGCAGGACATTAGGCAAGCACATTTAGGACTAAAGTTATATCTTTTTAAATACCCCGTGTTGTACTTTAGACATATACTTTAAAGCTATTTTTCCTACTTTGAAAATTTGAAAAAAAAATTATGTAAAATCAGAATATAAAGATAATGCTAAGACAGCAGTACTTAGAAGCATTATTGGACAGATTTTAAGGAAGCAAAACTTTGAAATAATAAAAAAATCCAAATTAACTTGAATAAAGAACGGGTTACATGCTATCGAAGTAACTTCTTTGTATTTTGTTTAAAATTTGGGTGATGGTGGGAGCAAAAAATGGAGAGCTGTAAGAAGAAACTTTTCTTCCATGATTAGGCCCTAGAAATTGCTAGAATTACTGGTAAGCATTTCTAGTCACACAAGTGACCTGAAAATGCCCAATCATGAAACCATAACCACTTTCTTCATTGCTGAGAAAGTTGTATTGATGTGCATGGCAAGTTTTAGTTTATCCATTAGAATGTAGTTAAACAATAATCTTTTTAATTACTCCTACTTTATCTGTTAACATAAATAACAAAAAATACTGAGAATCCCTATGTTCCAGGCCTATTCCTATATAGTAATACACATTCCTATAGTAATTACACATAATATTTCTACTATTAGGAATACTAACAGAAATACTATAGTATTTCTACCCTCTGAAGTTACTATCATCTAAAAGTTTTTTCTTTCACATGAAATCTATATCAAAGTTATATTAGTTCTAGATTTAAGTATTACTTTACAGTCTTCAAAGGTGATGAAATAGAAATAAAATTTACACTTTATTTCTTTGCTGCTCAGAAAGTTGTATTGCTAATATATATATTAGATTTATTTTGAGAATAAATAATGCCTGTATTTCTTTCAGTTGAATAAAAATGATAGATTAAAGCATTTGTAAAGATACTTGTAACATCTGAATTAAATGAAATACAGAATATCTACTGTAAGTCTAATTTTAGATACTAGATATGAAATTAAATGCTTTGCTTAATGAATGAAATCCATTCATCCCTAAAACCCAAATGCTTCTCCATAGAGGTTGCTGAGATGCCACTTCGAAAAAGCCAAATGTATGTGCAGCAGTTTCCAGATGAGAAGTTTCCCTCAACTTGTAGACAGAAAAAAAAGGGGTTGTAAAGAGCTATTGAACAACTTACTAAAAATCTTATCAACAAGTAGTAGAATCAAAATTAGAGCCAAACATGTTCATTTTTAGTGTTCTATTATATTGACTATGGTGGAAATCAGTAAGCACATGCCCATTAGGAAGTCTGCCTCTGCCTCTTACACAGTCCACCCATGCTTTCTTCCAAGGCCCACATCGTGTAGTTACAGTGCTACAATGCTTAGAGCTGTACTCTAAATCCTTTTCCAAACTATCCTGCCTTTAGTAGTTCTATCTCAGCTTTCCCTCAACACAGGTCCATTTTTGTTCACACTTTCACACACAGTGGCGTGCACACAAGTATACACACAGATAAAAGGGAAATGAGGTAAGAAAGAAATAAAAGAGAAATCCCCCTGTGATAGTTTGTCATGGCTGCAGCAACATGCCTGCTACTGGAAACACTATGAAGATAAACTAGGAAATACAGTTTTCATAAAACGATAAATGATTGGTTCAGAAAGCTTATTTAATGTAATGGTTATTTAGAATATTCTTATATTTGTTATATGTACATGTCCATACTTAATCCTCTTATACTAAATTGAATTTGATTAGAAAAAGTTTTCTACCCTGTTAATCCCTTTTTAATCCTTCTTTGTTTCTTGTTTCTTCCTTGGTTCCACAGGTCTCTTTCCTCTGTAGACCCCGTCACTCACTCCCTATAGGATATTCAAGCAGTAAGCAGGCCAGCAACTCTGGAGGACTGCGGAAGGCAACTACAAAAGCATGCACTTATGCTGAAGGTAGAGGAAAACATCCCCCATGCCTGGGCGAGACAGGGAGGAAACGCACTCTCAGCAACATCGGCTTCCATCCACACAATGGTCTTAGGGGGTAAGGTTCAATATATTCAAAAATCTTGGAGGCTGGGGAGATGGCTCAGTAGAATAAGCACTTGCCTGGCAAGCACAAGGGCCTGAGTTCAATCCCTGGTTCCACCAATAAATAAACAAATAAATAAAGTTCTTTCTTTTGTTAGTTTTTAGAGATATTTTTACTGAAAAGGAAGAAATTATAATTTCTACCATGTGTGATCATGTTCTATAACACAGAGGTTGCTGTTTCATTTTACATGACTTCTTCACAATAGTAAAAAACCCTTTTTATATTCCCAGCCTGAAATGTGACTAGTGTAGGAGGCTCAGATTCACTCATAAACCAATGTGAAGAACTGGTGTCACGCTACAATGAGATTACAGCTAATTCACATTTCCATGTAGTTTTATAGGTAAAAGATTATTTGAATAATGAATTTGCAAACAAAACTAAAATATTTTATCTCTAAGGGTCTAAGAAGGTATCTAGAAAAACTGGAAGAAGGAGAAAAGGAACACGTCAATAAAAGAAACAAAATACTGCGTTAGTTACTAGTAGTTGCCTTAAAATCTCTGTTCACATTAGAATCAAATATACTTTTTCCTGTAATAAACTATTCATTTGAAAAAGCACTGGCTGCTTGGCAGAGAGGTTTCACTACAGTCCTCTCATCTCAGTGTGCTGAATCTTATGCTGAGAAGGAATGTGAGGGAGAGAGTACCCCTGAGGTGGCGCAGGGGAGAGTGAGGGGCCTGCTGGGCCAGATCCCAGGACTGGGCTCCCACAGAAAGAGATTTGGACACACACACAGAGTGAAGACCACGAAAGCACACTACAAGGGCAGTCAGTGACAAGCCCAGGAGAGGCCCAAGAAGGAAGCGGTCCTAAGTCACAGCTGGAACCTGAATTTCTAGGCTTCAGTAACTATGAAAGAATAAAGTTCCACTGTTTAAACCACTAGTCGGCACTTTACTGTAGCAAACTAATGTGAAATGTTAAGGAAAAGCTATAAACTTTCAAAATTAAAGGCAAAGGTTAATCATAATTAAAAATATAGAATCCCTAATATTTTATGGACATTATTGCCCAGGAAGTTTTTAACTGTAGATCATATATATATATATATATATATATATATATATATATATATATATTCCTGTAAGACAAAGGGAAGATGAATAGTGGTCACTTCTCACATCCAAAACATACAAGACACAAGACAAAAATTACCTGGCTCAATGTGTGTGTGTGTGTGTGTGTGTGTGTGTGTGTGTGTGTAGCTGTAGATATAATTTTATATATCTATATCTACACAAGTAGAGATTTACTTGAATCAAAGTTGAAATACATCCAGCTTGCTAAGGAGCATAAATAATTGAGTAGACAACCTGACTAGGTCAGCATAATTAAGGCAACCCACATCAATTGTTAAGGTTTTAAAATACATTCCTTTTTCCTGTCCTTCCACTCATTTTCAAAACTACCTGACAGGTAAAATTATGTATCTATACTAGACCATGGAAGGCCTGTAAGACTGACCGGCAAGGCTTTGGGAAGAGCACGTCATCTGTCAGACATGATGATTCCTTTTCTCCTTTGTCCCTACCAGCATCACTGCTATGGCCACGACTGCTGCCATTATCATATCATAGCTCCCATAACTATTTATGTAGCACCCTGCTCTGCTCTAAGAGTTATACTTTATACTTAATCACAAATAAGGCAGGTGCTATTAAGATACTTAACAGAGTAAGAATAAGGCACAGAATATTAAATAGCTTACTCAGCATCATGCAGATAGTGGTGGAGGGTAAGATTTGGATCCAGGCAGTCTAGTTCTATAGTCTACACTATAAAGATTATTATGTAATCTATATTTAATCAGTCACTAAAAATAAAATGAAGAGTGATAAGCTGCCATGTATCTCTGTTACTACAAATCAATACTTGAGAAATTCAGTTTTAAATCAGCATAATAACAAGGTAAAACACCTGTACAATTACACTTAGAAATACAATCTAAAAATATGTAAGACCTATTGAATACTACTCCTGTCTCTCATACTTCTAGTGGCATGCTGTATATCACTGCTACCCCTGGGATTATTCATTCCAAAGAAACATGTTCTGTTACTTCCTCTAAGACATCATGATGGACCCTTGAGGGACTCTGCCAGTAGAGATGAGGCCTGGGACATCACACCTGTCAAGTTCTCTTGCTTTAGGTGTCGTATCAGGTGGTTCTCACTGACACAGAGCAGTGAGGGTGTCGTAATGGACACCAGGCTCTCTGGGTCCCTGAGAGCTGCTGCTGCAGTAGCTGCTCCTCCAGCAAGGACGAGGCCAGGCCCACACTGGTCTGTTACAGGCCACCACACACTGCCAGTAAGGCAGCCCCCTGATTAGGAAACATTCCCCAGCCATTCTCTTTCATCATTGTCATAAAATTAAAGTCTAACTCATTTCATTTCTGCATCATTTCCAAATTCATGTAATTTCATGTATTTTCTTGGTTACTTGTATAGGACTGTCCAACCTACATAAAATTTGCTTTGTATAAATGCAGAACTTCAGTTTTCAGGTCCATTTCTTTTTTTTTTTTTTTTTTTTTTTTTTGTCTTTTTGAGACAGGGTCTCACTATGCAGTTCAGGCTGGCCTTAAGCTCACTTTGTAGCTCAGGCTGGTCTTGAACTCACAACAATCCTCCTGCCTCAGCCTCCCGAGTGCTGGGATTACAGGCATGCGCCACCACGCCCGGCTTCAGGTCCATTTCTGCCATCGCTGTGAAGGAGAATTTCATTAAGTACCACACTTATGTGTGTGCCTCCTCATTACTTGGAGAACCAATTAAATTTCATGTAGACCTGGATGGTCAATATTTTTAATCTCAGCAACTTTGTTTGCAATTTTTATCAAATATTATTAGTCTCTTTATTTATGTTAATTCTATGTCACATTAACATTCACACATTGTTGCCTCCTAAATTAGATTTTTCCTTTCAATTTCTGCCTCTGAATCTTTGTACCAGGGAATGAAGGAAATATCTGAAGACATTTAAGCTATACTAAAATCCCTTTCCCTATTTCTTTCTTTCCCATTTGTGCCGGCCTACCACATGCATTTCCAGGCCCGTTGACTGCACCTGATGGTACCACAGCCCTAACTGGGAGCCGCTGTGTCTGCTGTGCGAGCTGGCTCCCCACTCTACCGCCCTCCACCCTGCCCTGGGCCGAAGCCTGCTTGGCAGACAAGGTGCTGGGATGCACATTTGGTCTGGGCCCCGCACCACTCTGGGCAGCATCAGTGTCTTCCCACACCATGCGCTGTGGCCACACTCTGAGCTCTCAGCCTGGACACACTGCTGCACACCCTTCAAATGTTCCTTAATGTTTTTATTAGCCCACACTTGCAGCATAGAATATTGGTGTGCACACACATGGTTTATCTTATATGTGAAACCCTGCTCTAGAGAAGCACCAACTTTCTACAGTCAGCCCAGGCCTCAACTTGTCTCTCTTTTGGCACTCCTGGGGCCTGCATCCCGAAGGCCAGCGTACAGCACTCGGCTGCCCTCGAACATGTCTTCTGCATGCAGAGAAGAGAACAAACTGTGACAGTTGAGTCAACAGTGGCCACCTCTTAGCTCAAAGCAACTCATTTTTCATTGTCTGAAATACTCTATGTTGACATCAGATATAATTTCTTTGATTCTGTTTCGTGTTTATAGGGACTTTCAAAACATCTCTCTGTACTGCTATTCATACCCTAATTAAATGAATTGAATTGCACTGTTTTCCTGAGCTGTGGCTTAGGATCTGAGTGAGCTCCCACAGCACCAGCCGCTGGCAATGGAGACAGCAGAGGCGTGCCAGGGCCAGGCACACATGGACAGAGAGTACAGCTGCTGCTCTGCCTTGCTCCGCCACAGTGTCCTATCCTCCGGCACTCATTCCCTCCATCAGCCCCGCAGTTAGATGGGTCTCATCAACTCTGGCATACAGAAAAGGTCTGAGCATAGTTTACATTGCTGCTTAGTCTGAGGAAGACAAAGCAGAAAACTGAAAGTTAAGAGATTAGAACTTGGTAATATCCATCCAGATTCCACATAGAGACTCATAATAGCTTTACTTTAGAAATACAGCTCAGAATTAGAGAGTAGGTTGCTTATGTCTGAGGCTTTGGGTTTCATTTCAGTTATTTTGGCTTTGAAAAACTAGATTAACAATTATAAGAAATATTGCTATGACAGCAGAAATGTAAACTTGGGTGAATTATATAAACATTGTATTGTTTTGTTTTTTCCTTTTGGTGGTACTGGGCACTGAATACAAGACTTTTGGATTGAGCTACATCTCCAGCCTCTATTTTACCCTTTTTAGACATTTGTCTTAATTTTGAGACAAGGTCTCACTGAGATGTAAGCTGTCTGCACAGCCTGAGGTCTGAGGCTCCCACTCAGCTTCCAGAGTGCTGGGAGGACAGGGTACACCACACCTGGCTCACTTTAGTGTTCCCTGGTCTATCAGATGAATTTTGTTCTGTTTTGTTTCAAGACTTGTCCAGCTCAAGAGCAGGCTCTGTAATTGGCATTTTAAAAAACCAAAATAAGGAAGTAAATAATAGAAACAATTTGCAGTAGTACAAAACAGAATTGTGTTTGGGTCTACATGAAGCGTTTTCCCTTAATGACTTGATTGTACTACACAACCCTAACAGTAGGCAGCAGATGGTATATTTTTGTTAAGCACTGATAGGATTTATCCAAAACCATGATGGGCCTTACAAGAGGATGCCACATGATTTATTCTCAAAGTCAAGTCTATATTTTGTTAACATTATTCATTTTTGGTTTCTAGCTAAAAACCTAATTGAGGATTTATCTAAAAGTGAATTTCACACTCAGTTTATCCTAAAGCAGTATTTCTCAAGCTTAATTTGCATCAGCAGCATCTGACAGGTTACTGGAAGCACCCCACCTGCAAGTCTAGAGAGAGCCTAGAACTGCACTGTGAAACTCTCCATGGTGTGCAGGTGCTGCTGCCTGAACCACTGCTTTTGAAAACATTTAAGGAATTATATTGCATAGTATAATCGATACTTTACCACAACTTTGAGGATTTAATTATACAACTACCTACACACTGGAGTGGAATCTTATTTTGGAGGAACAAAACTTCTAGCCATGCTTATAGCATCAGAGTGCGATTGCTATTGCTTCTAAGGAAGTTGCTATTGCTGCACATGAGCACTGACTGAGTTCCTTCTAAGGAACTTGCTAACTGTTGCATGAGCACTGAGTTCCCTTCCATCTCTGCTGGCTTTTGGAAAGCTGAGATTAAAATATGTGCCCTGCTGTGGCAGGAGACAGAAGTTAGACTACCTGAGCCATTCTGTTTGCAAACTTCAATGTTTGTAATTACTTTAATGTATGTTTCTTTTGGTGGTCTGGGGGGCCCTTGGGACTCAACCCAGGGCTTCCACATGCTAGGCACATGCTTGAGGGCTGTGTTTTCTTCATGGCTTTATTTTCTCTTGAGACTTCTCCAGTGACAGTATTGTTGCAAATATAATATTAATACTCATATATAATGCTCATGATATACACTAGCATCATGAACCTAAACATGACTTTAAAACATAAATGATGAGCAAGAACAGTGAAATATTGCCATTTCTAGGGCCAGGGATACAGTTCAGTGGCACAGCACCTGCCTGGCTAGTGTGGTCATGAGTTAATTCTCAGTAAAAAAACAAAAAATACCTGTTTTTACTCTTGCCGGTACTTGTACCTTAACTTACTGCCAAAACATAGTTCAAAAAGATTCTTACTGAAAATCTTTTGAACTCCTAGCATCTCCTGAATTGGAATGTGCTATAGTAATTCGGTAAAAAACCAGATTCAATTAAAATCCTGTGAGATGGAAAACAAATCTGTAAAAACAATAGAAGGGCTTCCTAACTATGCTCAGGTGTCACAGTTTTATAAGATTAGTAATTCCTAAAGACTTGTCCAGAGCATTAATCTTTTACATTAACTAAAAATGTAGATTTTTCTTTTGATAATAAGCCAAAGTCTACCCCTAAAACAAACACATTACAAAATTTAGCACTTAATGATATTATGGCACCACTGCGTTATATGTTTTGTCTGACTAATCTGCATTTGGTGGCTAAAAAACTAACGGTTTCGTATGATTGATTATTTTACAACTTTAAAAAGAAAAATGTCTTGCCTTCGAATGGTAATCTTGTTCCAGTCTGGGATCTGATCCGGCTACCTGTTTGTATTTGTTAATTTTCATTTGGCGGTTTCTCTCCTCTATATCCATAGCACCTATCGAGTAGAAAAAAACCCAGAATATTAATGTTGAGTCCTTATTTCTGAGTCCTACTTACAGGAGGTATATAGAAGAAATGCTAGGCTGTACGTTACTTTCACTTAAAGTATTATATACAAATTAAATGTCATTATGTTTTAGATGCACTTAAATGTGCAATTTGGTAAATAAAAACATAATTATTAATAGATAATTTTAATCTGAATAAAAATTAAATGAATTTAAAGAGAAGGCAACAAATTTTCTAAACTAGAGAAGAAACACTTTCTGGTACATCTACATCCAGGAGAATACATCTGATAGCATACAAATATGACAATGAATATGATTTATTTATGTGGTAAAGGTGTAAGTCTAACTGGTTTCAAATGCAATTTTAGAATTATCACAAGCCAAGCTTTGTGGCATATGCTTATAATCCCAGACTCCAGAGGCTGGTGCAGGATTTTGAGTTCGAGGCCAGCTTGGATTAGAAAACAAGACCCTATCTCAAAAAAAATTATAAATTAAGTCTTGTTTTAAAGTAAGTTAATTTAGTATGCATGTCAGGGACTTTTGAAACTGAATTTTCTAGAACCAGGATCAAGAAAGAGGCTCTCTGAACAATATTTCTGATAGTGTATCATGACAGTAAAGGCACAAATTATTACTGATGTCAATTCAGAAAAATGAAGTTATAATGTGAGGAGGTGAAATGGTAAGGCCATTGCAAAATGAGATCAATGTCCTCAAAACAAATCAGTAATAGATATCAAGAGGGTCTCTGTTGAAATAAGAACTACATTAAATTAGTAGGTCCTAGAAAATAAAAAAAATAAAAGAATATTTATGATTTTTATTAAGCAAGAAAAACTTTCAATTATATGCTATATATTTATGTATGTAGAAAAATAAGTGGGTTCCAATGGATATCCAATATAGAATAGTGCACCAATTCAAGAGTGCTGTGTGCATAGGCAGAAATGTAAACATTCACAAACACACCTTTTGCTTAAAAGAACTTAAAGTTGAAGTACATACACCTAGACAAAAGTGTGCCTATGAAAGTGCAAGTATTTTAATACTTACCTGATTCTAAAAATAGCATAAAGGAAAAAGGGATTGAAAAAGCACCAACACAAGTAGAAGTTACAGTACCCTCTCCTGAGCCAGGTAATTTTTTGTCAGCAGCATATTTTCAGTTAAAATTGATAAAATAAGATAGAAAATATTTCAAAAAGGAATAAGAACATTGGATAAAAGTACATATAGAGATTTTATATTCTATCACCTCTAAATATGCCAGCATTTTTAAATCAATAGAAGTCAGAAAAGTATTAAAATCATAACAACAATTTGACGAATTGACTTCAAGTGCACAGTGCAGAACATTAATATCATGCTAATATAAATTATTCACGTATATAACCAAATGTATATCTCCATGACACAAATCTGAAATATAGCCAAGTATAAATATCTATTAGCTTATTAAACTACAATTGTGGAATTCTTTGCACCTCAAGAGATAGTTTCAAATAAAGACATTATTTTTTTCCTGTAGTTAAGGAATAAAAAACCTAGCCCAGCATCACATAAGTATGAGTACTGAAAGGATATTAGCTAAAATCAGTGTTTTAGAAGTTTATCAAAACAAAGTTTCATGTTGCTACTACCATAGCAACTCAGTATGCTTGTTTGTTTGTTTATTTGTTTTTGCAGTACTGGGAACTGAACTTGGTACCCTGTGCTTGCCAGGCAGGCACTACTCATATTGCACTCATGTTAAATATAAACAATACCAACTGACAGGTTTCAACACACATACATATGTGCACACACATACTTTCTATTATTCCCACCAACTGGTGGGCAATTGCCTCCCACGCAGATGCATTAGGTTCTGTGGGATCAGTAGGCAGTAACTGTGGCATGTTTGCTGAGAAGGGCTCACTAAAAAATACTAAAGACTCTTTGAACCATATACAAACTGTGACCAGCACAACTCTGCTACTGTGGCTCGAACACAGCCACAGATGATACAGCCTGACACAATCTTGTTCACTGCTGTAATGGTGCCTGCAAAAGAGCCTCCCTTGGGGCTGGGGAGATGGCTCAGCAGCCTAAATGCTTGTCTGGCAGGTGCAAGGGTCTGGTTCAAGCTCTGGTGTCACATGTTGTGCGGGCCCCAGGTGCCAAGCTAGACACTGAAACTGGGTGTAGTGGCACATGCCTGTAATCCCAGTGCTGGGGAGGCTGAGACAGGAGGATCACTATGTGTCCAAGCTGCATAGCAAGACCCTGTACCAAATACATAAAAATAGATAAATAAATAAATATTTTTTAAAAAGCAGTCCGCATTTAGAAGACCAAATGATAGGTATTGGAAGCATGGCCTTATTACACATTGCTATCCTCAGTGTAGTTGCTTAGTTCACAGATATCTGCATATATAGTTAATTGGGTGAGAATTCTACCCATTAATTACTATTTTCAAGAACCTGATAATGATTCTTAGGACCATTGCCTTAACCATCTTGTTTATTTAAATCTATGGTTTTGTCCTTGCCATATTTCCTAACTTTTCTCCTTGCTCTCTCTCCATAGTTTAATCCTTAAGTTCTCGCTTTCCATTTAACTGTGTTGTACCTTTCAATTTTTATTTCTTCTTTTGAGTTCTTACACTAGGGAGACAACACGATATTTACACATGTAGGTCTGGTTTATTTCACTTATGAGTATATCTTCAAGTTGCATCCACTTATAAATGAAGGCTTCGAGTTTATTTTTCTTTATAGCTAAGTAATACTCTATTATATAAAAACACCACATCTTTTTCATCCATTCCTCAGGTGATGGGCATTTTGGTTGTTTCCAAGATTTGGCTATCACAAATTGCACTGCTATAAACATAGGCACGCTAATATCACTATGATATGTTTTCAGTTCTTTCAGGAAAATTCCCAAAAGGGAGATAGCTGGATTGAATGGGATTTCCAGTCCTAGTTTTCTGGAGTATCCACATTGAGCTACACAATGTTTGTACCAATCTACATTCCCACTAGCAGTGGAGAAGGGTTCCTTTTTCCTCCAAAGCCTCTCCAACATTTGTTGTTGGTTGATATCTTTATGATAGCCATTCTTTCTCTTAGTTCAATGAGAAGAAAGGTTTGTACTAATAGTGTGTAGATAAGATATCATGTCTGCATCTTGTCCTCTGAATAACCACTATGAAGACAATATATAATGTATTAATTATTGTAATGGTCCTACTACCCTGCTTTGAAACTGTTTCACTGCTATTTTATTTTTTAAAAGCTTTAAAAGATAAAAAGAGCCTTTCTCCTCAACAAATGGTAAAAAGTAAGAAAAATCAGATTGATGGAATATCAGAAATGTATTTAACCAACACTAGACCTAACAATATTAGTTTATATTTACTGTACTAGTAAAGTTGCAAGAGAGTGATATAACTACTTAACTACATTTTAGTTAAATTCCAGTCTTAATTCTCTCATCTCCATTACCAATGAGGATTTGCCAATGAAATCTCAGTGGAACACTTAAGCAAATATCACATCACTAAATAAAGTTTTGATTTTTAAAATTAAATTTTTCCTATCAGGTTAATCTATGGGACAAAGCATAACCAAACAAGTCTCCTTTCACAATTATCTGGCATATATTCCTTTTCTACATTTGTGTAAGCTACATTAGTTCCCTTAAGAAAACATTGCAGAGAAAATATCCTTAGAAAGGAAAGTCTCCTGTTGATAAAAAAAATAATAATAAATTAAAAAAAATAAAAACACCATTTCAGAGAATTCTTAAGCAAGTGAACTTTTCCTTGCTGGTCTTTTTCTCTATATAAGGAAAAATCTCTTAGAAATGAAACTTTTGATTTCATCCAAGGCAACCTGTTCTACTCCTTGGAATGAAAAACAACTTGGAGGAGCCAGGGAGATGATCTGTAGAATAAGCGTTTCCCTGGCAAGTGCAAGGGTCTGAGTTCAATCTCCAGTTCCACCTTAAAAAAAAGAAAAGAAGAACAACTGAGAGATGCAAGTGCAGGAACAGATCATGTTATTACTGAACCTGCTTTGAACTGCTGCTGTCCTGTGATGCACTCTACAAAACAAAGACAAGTAAAAGTCTTGGGGGTGGCAGATTTTTGTTGTTTTTTGTCTCTCTCTGCCACAGGTAAAAACCCCTGTATACCAGGGGCACCAACAATCCTGCAGCAAACAACTGACCACAAAACCCTTACTCCTCAAACACAATCTATTAATCTCTTATTGAAACTGTCTTAGAATTTGCAAAATATACTTTTGCAATTCTGATTATGGGTTCAGAAGGCAAATTTCTTTAGGAGCCATCTAGGACTCGAGTGCTATGTGGGATGAACACATTATTACAGAAGACATTTCAGTCATTGGATTTGATTTTATAATTTGAGCATGATTAAAAATTCATGGCCATTATGCATTTGTAATCAAATCAAATCAAATGAAATTGCACAGCATTTTCACCCTATTATGAAATTCAATTAAGAGAGTAAGGGACAATCAGATTTCTTAAAGAAACAATATTTATAACACAAGTTCATATGTGCTTGTGCTAATACTCAAGTTATTCAAATTATTTTGATATAAGGTAAAACTAGGCAAAATAAGAAAATATAATTGTTTCATAAACCATTTAATAAATATCTTGCTTCATGAATACCAGAGTTCATTTAAATTATCCTGGAAATTATCTACATTTTTGACAATGCATATACACAAATTTACTCAAATTCTATCAAGTTTAGCATTTGTACTTGATGAATGACACATTTATCAAAACTTGTCCCACTGGCTTTTCCATGATGAATTTAAACTACACACTTTACAAATTTTAAAGTAAAAACTATGAAAAGACAAATGTTGAATATTCTGGAACAAGATAAACACTAATAGAAGCCAAATGTGAAACTTCTTGAATTCATAAATATCTCAAGATACCTCCTATTCTCAAATTAGAGGCTCATGGTACATTCTCAGTCACTTAATTTCAAAATCCAGTATTTTGTTGATCTTGGTTTGTTTCTTAATGTTATATCACATACTTTGTAAAATACACAAGATGTTTAAGAACAATCAAACCAATAAACTAATTTTGTGGTTATTTTGAACTGAGAAAAAGCTATGGAATGTGTTCAGAAAATTAGTGTCAGGTTGATAATGCTGCCATGGCTTGAAAGTTTTTTAAAAAGTTAATTGACAGATGGATTTTAAAAATTTGTTGGAGATTAAACCTAGGTCCTTCAAACTGAGGTACAGGTACAGAAAACCTAGTCAATTTTAGTTTTCATTCTGTTTTGAGACAGGGACTTAGGAAGTTGCTACTTTGCTTAGGCTAGGCTTGAACTCACAATTACCTCACCATCTTGCCAGAGTATGGGGATGACAAGTGTCGGCCACACTATCTTATAGGCACCCTCATGTATGGCTAATCATGGCCAAATTAGCTGGCAGCAGGCCAGTGATTGCCCAGGTTTTGCTATTTGCAAATACACCAGTATGCCTTCAGTGATTTCTAGAATCTCTTCAAACTAATACCTCAAGCTTGATTTTATTCATACATGCACAGCGTCACACTCACACACTCTTTTGGATCAAGACTAGATTATACCCCAAAATACTTGGGTGCAGTGGCCTGGCTTGGCAGGGATGTGTCTGACAAGGAACTCAGTGGCCAGAACCTGGTAGGACTGCAAGCCCAGTGATCCATGTGGTGAAACAAAGTACTCAAACCTACTCTCCAACTACTTGGAGAGAGAACACTTTTAGGCCTAAAATTAAAAATCAAGAAAGAACTACAAATTCTAGAAAGAAAATCTGTGAACTGCTATCATAGATAATATGGACTTCTAAGATTCTCATATTTAAATGTAGACACTGCATTGACTGATATTACAGTGGCCAACTTAATGATTTTAAAGTATCCCACTTGCCCCCATTCTTTACTATTTAATATTACTGAGATATTATTCTAGCATTACCTAAATATTTGGCTTCATACTTAAACAAGTCTGTCTTCCCCTGAGATTAAAGTATCTCTCTAGAGGCTGTTTCATGGTGGTTTCTTATGAAAATAATCACACTAAGTAGTATTTCTCTTTTATTACTATTTCTTTATAAAACTAAGGCCTGCTGGGGAGATAGCTCAGTGGAATAAGCACCTGCCAGGCAACACAAGGTCCTGAGTTCAATCCCTGGTACTGGAAAAAAAAAACAAACAAACAAACAAAAAAAAAAAACACTAAGACCTGCCTTGAAATAATTTTGGTTTAAAAAAAACATGTTCATATTTTTAACAAAATATCAAAAATGTGTGGAAAATCATTAAATGTTTGTGTTTTATTATTTAATTTATTCTAAACTATATCCTTGTTAAGGTATATCTTAAAGTTGTTTTCAACTTAAATTTAAGAATGAAAAGTTTTGTGTCAACACGAAGTTTTAATTAATGGTGAAAGGTTCTAT
The DNA here is from genome assembly GCA_004027165.1 of Ctenomys sociabilis. Lineage (NCBI taxonomy): Eukaryota > Metazoa > Chordata > Mammalia > Rodentia > Ctenomyidae > Ctenomys > Ctenomys sociabilis. Next base: position 23,732 of record PVKA01028292.1, read on the forward strand.
ACCCAAACCTTCAATCCTCTTGAAACTATCTAAATAATTCATACCCAAATAGACAAAGTATGGCTTAACACATCTACACTGTTTTCATAATATAGATATAATAAATGCAATCCAAGCATTAAATAATATTATCTGAGTCTTTTTTTCTATTTACAGATAAGTGAGTATACTGCTTATTTAGAAGAGACATCCTCTTAAAGTACAGAGAAGAGGGAAAGAACTAGTTTTGATCATTATTCTACTGAATTCCATTTTACAAATTTTTCTGCTGAGAAAATATAAAACAAACAGAAGCTACAGATAATAATGCTGACAGTTAAAAAAAACCCAGTAAGTGAGAAGGACCAAATCATGTGTCCTCAAATGCTACCATCCTGTTTAGATAACAGCAAATAACGCCTGCTGAAGAGGGCCCAATCAAGGCATGAGCGCCTGGCCGCCTGAGGAAGTGGTCACCAAGAAGACACAGCTATTTGTATTTAGTTCCTAGACTCAGAGGGTCAGACCATAAAAACAACAATATTTCTTGTAATAGAGGGTTAGCTTTAGAAATGTATTGAATGAATGATTCAATAAATTATTGAAAAATAAAATAAGGGGCTGGGGAGATAGCTCGGTGGCATAAGTACCTCCCTGGCAAGTGTAAGGTCCTGAGTTCAATCCTTGGTGCTACATAAAATAAATAAACAAACAAACAAATAAATTTATATTGTTCATATCTTTAACATCACATCAAGAAATCAACTGAAGAACTACTACGAAGATAATAATATGCAATGCATTATCGTATCTGTCCTACTAACCTGCTTTGAAACTGTCATTGCTATTTCTTTCTCATTAAAATTAATAAAGAATAAAAAAAGAAATTGAGGAAAGATCACTAAAATTTTGCATTTTATAAATGGATTTATTCATAAGATAATAATGTGTAATTTTGTCCTAATTTTATTTTAAAAAGCAAAATTCAAAAAGAAAATGCTGCCTTTGATTTCACAATAACTACGTTCAAGATCTAATAACTGAGAAAACTCATTTTTCAGAATGACAATCATGTGTTTTAAAAAATGCTTTTGAAAATGTAAATGTGAAGTTATTCATTATTTAAAATACCATATAGACATATTTATATGTTAAATGATGCATTTAGTTGTATTGTTTGAAAGCTTTATGTAACAACAACTAGTATACTTTAAATAAAATGTAGACCTTTCTGATTTTTATGAATAATAATAGAAAACTTACCTGGTAAATTTAAATGCTCCATGTTATTATTTTCAAATACGAATTTAAACAATTATGCAATAAAAATGTAAAAACATAGTTAAAAATCATCCTCTCATAATCACTTCCCATAATGAAATTTTAAATATTTTTATATTATATGCTATATGTTTGTTTGTTTTTTTCTTTTTACAGTAACGGGGACCCTGTACTTGCCAGGCAGATGCTTATTCTACTGAGCTATCTCCCCAGCCCCAGAACTATGTTAGATAAATTACTTGTAAAAGTAGATATAATGCAAGGAGTAACAAAAATATAAATTAAGAAAATCATGGAAATAAACACTTGATAAGAGTCTGCATTATGTACATTATTTCAGTATTAACACTAGAGCAAATAAAAGTAATCTATTTTGCAGAGTAAAACTGTGCAGCCAAGAGTCCCAATTGTGAGATACGCTTATTTTGAAATCAACTAGTGGAAAAACTCCAAAAGCATATGTGGAGAGCTGTCTAGCTGAGTCCCTGGAAACACTGTTCATATAAAGGCTATTCATTTGGTTTTGTTTAAAATGTGTTGGTCAACAAAACGATCATTCTATGGCTCTCCAAAATGTAGAAATCTGAACTCTCTAGGTGCTTAAATGAAATTAAGAGAAAAACAGAAGCTCTAGAAACATACAAAATCACTGTACCTTTAAAAAAGCAAGATAATCTTAGAAGTTAAAATAAATCTTAAAATGAAAGTCCCTCAGATAATTAATACAATAACTATTAAAATTACTTCTAAGGAAAAATAGGCAAGTATCATTTATGATAGACCCATACCAGCCAGATTCATTAGCTTAGTAAAGGAGTCCTCCTTTGTGCTATAGGATTTGGAACACTGTTGTACCTAGGGCTACATTTCTGTGCTAAGGGAGATGTGATTCAGAGTGGCCACATTCTTATCCTGTGCATATGTCTTATCTGCATCTGATTATGTTTGATAGGACTCCATTACAAAATACCAAACTGTACTCCACATCTGGAGCCAAATTAATATGGCCATAAAGTATCTATACATGTACATGTTATATAATATAAACTATACAGATCTATTATACATATCACAAAATCAAGTGGAGTTTGAAAGGAGCAAAATAAATATAAAACACATTTCTATGTTTACATTTATTTAGAAATGGAATTTAAATATTTTTAGAACTGTTGGCAATATTTTTTTGTTGCTGGGGATCAAACTCAGGACTTGCCAGGTAGGCATTTAACCTGCTGAGCTATCTCTCCTGCCCCTGTTCAGAATATTAACTTTAAAAATTTTATAAACTAAAATTATCTATAAAAATTAGGCAAAGTCTGAGTTGGAAAGGAAAACTATATGAGTTTTCTTATGTATAAGAGAAATTGGTAAGACAAACTCTTATCTAAGTGTCCATGTGAAATTAAATTGAGACTTTTGCATCCAAAATTTTTCAGGCTTAGAACTGCATGCTAAATACTTATTTAAAAATTGTCATGGTTCTAAGCACAGATCAGGCAGGAGGACTGTTGTGAGTTCAAGACCAGCCTGAGCTACAAAGTGAGCTTAAGGCCAGCCTGAACTGCATAGTGAGACCCTGTCTCAAAAAGACAAAAAAAAAAAAAAAAAAGATTTTAGAACTTTTAATTAGTCAGACATGTTGCTTAAGAAACTTTATTTGGAACCTGCAGGCTTTCTTCCTATCTGAAGAATTCTGTTTTCCCCCTTTGTGCTGGGAATCACCCTCAGGACCTTGCACTGCCAGGCAGGCATTGTGCTACTGGGCTCCATCCCCAGCCTGTATCTGAAGAATTCTAACCAATTCACAAAGATTTTTATGCTTGCATTAAAACACAAGGTTCTGAGTTTGATCCCCAGTGCCACATGTCCAGCTGGCCCTGGAATTTGGTGTGATGGCGCACACTTGTGATCCCAGTGCTGGGGAGGCTGAGACAGGAGGATCACTACAAGTCCAAGCTGCATAATGAGACCCTGAATAAAAAAAAAAAGTAAAATTAAAAAAATGAAATAATAGTGACTATAAAACAAACAAAAAAAGGATGAGTCACGGCATGATTCAGGATGGCCTTGAGCTCGCCACACTTGGCCTTACTCTCGCCGCAGGTAGGATCCACAAGTGCGCATGACTTGTACCTGTTGCCAAAGTGTTTCTCCTATGTCTCTATTAAAAACAAAAACCCAGAAGTCCTTCCCAAATTAATTCTTATGATACTGATACTGATGAATTCAATACTTGTCATTTTTTTGTATTTATTTAGTACTGGGTCTCACTATACAGCAGGCATGGCGTGCTGCACTGGGGATTGAACCTGGGTCTCTGTGCTCGCCAGGCAGGCACTTAGCTTGCTAAGCTATCTCTCCAGTCTAAGACCTTATTTATTAAATAGATTTAATTATATTGCTTGTCATTAAAATGATAAATAATAATATTTCAAATAAGTACATTAAAGAAGATGACAAAATTATGCATGGAAAATTAAATTGAGAAAACTTTTGAAGAAAATGAAATTTTTGGTAATAATAGAAACATGACTAAGTAGAAAAATATGGACATACAATGCAAATGTGTAGTGTTTCCAATACAAGAAGAAAGAATCTGTAGGGACAGTTTCCTTTATGTATCCATGGGGATCGTCCTAGAAGGTGATTACACCCTTGAATTATGAATTGGGATAAAATAAGTTACGCTCACATAGCAATATTATAAAAGGAAAGAAGCACATGTAAATTTTTATTATATCATGTTAGCCAAGTAAATATTTGACAAAGAGACATTCAGGTTTTGTACTGACATTTTTGCCCTCTGCCCCTCCTCTCCTCCTCTCTTCCTACCATCCTCCATTCCCCTACAGGCTTCAGCATTCTGCACTCCTCCCTTCCCACAGTTCAGGACCTTGTCCTAGCTAAGGGCAGATGCTGACTCCATGCCCATAGTTACAGTTTAAATTCCCACTGCACATGGCTGAGGGAGGCCACCAACTTCCCAAGAGCACAGACTTTGTACACCCTCACGATGGTAATGCCCCAACATGTAGATAATACTGAGACTTGCAAGCTTTGCAGACATTTGTTAAACAGGCAAATTATCAGGATATTTAACCTAAACAGCACCAGAATAAAAATTTTATGAATAACTTTTCCTTTATTTAGGGCAATTATATTGCATCATATTTTACTACACAATCATGATAACTACAAAATGATTTTATCTCAGCATATAGTCAAATGTGCTGGTTATCTGACCATTTTTAAAGATTATAATAGTCTCTGTCATGGATTTATATTCCAAAAACTAGTATTTTCATTATGAACACAAGAAACACAGGATAGGCTCCTGTAGTTGTGGTTACAAAATGTGTACTTTAGCATAGAAAAGGGGAAGAAAATGAGATAGTTTTAAGAATTCATGCTTTATGTTAATACATATGTTGGCCACCTGCTGGACACATTATGAAACACTGATCTTTGACACCCTTCACTCCTGAGAAAAGTGATGGCTCACAAATTTTTGCTTGCTTTCTTTTCTAGGAATGTACAGCTTAACTTGCATTTTGATAAGTCACTTATTTTAATTCTCCTACTGATTAAACACACACACACACACACACACACACACACACACACACACACACACACACACAGTTTCTCAACTCTCAACCCCCTCTTTTAACAGTTCTGGGCCTTGGGAACATTAAGAGACTTGTCTAAGCTCATATAGGCCTGTAGATCTCTTACTGTACTGTGATACCAAAGTATGTCTAGATAGGCCCAACATTATGAAATTTTTGTTCTTTTACATAATTATGATTGTTTAAAACTATCTAAAATTAAGTAGTTTGTGTTGTTCCTGATGACATCAATGATCAAATAAAGTGGTCAATAAATGTAGTTCTATTTAATTTTTCTTCTGTTTTTAACTAATTTTGGAAATGACTACTATCTATATTTCTTTTTTTTTTTTTTTGGCTGGCTCAGCCCACCCTCAAGGCAGGGCTGGCACATCATGTGGTGCCAGGGATTGAAGCACAGTCCCCTGTGCTACGTAAGTTTGCCTGAGCAGGCACTTTAGACTGCTGAGCTATCTTGCCCACCCAGAAATGGCTATCAAATTCTTTACTATTTGATATTTTATAGATTACTGATGTATTAGATTTAGATTTAAAATCATATCACAAAAACCATGAACTTACTAATAATAAAAATAAAACATAGTATAAATAAGAATATTTATCTGCAAAATAACCTTTGACATCATTAAAGTAGTAATAATTGAGAAATATCATTTTTTATTATCTACTATGTGTAAAACTGTTCACAAATTCTTTGGTAGGTATTAATTTCAATTTATTTCAAATTACCAAAAAAGGGGAATGTTTCTAATATCCACACTAATTAAAATGTCAATTTAAATATGTAAAATTCATATAAATATGATATATTTACCTGCTAACACATTATGAAGACATCCTTTGTATTGCTACTCAATGTTTTAATGAATCTTTTGTACATATGCTTTTATTTAATTCTAAACTTCTACTACGTCACACTTCTGTAACCATTTTT
>PVKA01028293.1:0-29556 GCA_004027165.1 Ctenomys sociabilis
AGGAAATGTACAACAAGTAAAATCAATTGAGTCAGATAAGGCAAAGTGAATGGCATATGCTGCAGGATACTAATCAGCTTTTCTTCTGGATGGTTAACAACCTAAGATCACAAGTCAGAGTTGGAGAAATAGAAGAGCCACAAGGCCAGCCAACATTTTGGACCTAACCTTTCAAGGTCAGCGAAGACTCAGGACATAGGAGAACCTGTACTGCAATATCATGAGACTCAGGTGATCTCCAAATTTTCTGAGCAAGGAGATTGTGGAGCCACAGAGGAAAGAGATTGAAGTTCTATAGTGTGCCTGGGGAGAGTCACATGAAGAGAAAACTTTCTCTCAGGCTCTCACAGAGAGCAATCTGGTCAAGCATTGGCCATGGGCTTAATTTCATTTGCTTATTTGTTTATGCCATTACCAGTATCTTTAATTAATTATTTTCTAATATTTGGGAGTGTCTTAGTTACCCTTCTCTGGCTGCTGGGACAAATACCTGACACCCAAAATGAAGGAAGGAAAGGCTTATTCAGCTCACAGTTACTGGAGGTTTCAGCCCGTGCTCAGCTGGCTCCAAGGCCCAGCCGCACAAGGCAGAGGGCAGCCTTTCATGGTGGCTGCAAAGAGCAGGAGCACAGGGAGGGGTAGCAGCAGCTCAAGCAGCAGCTTCTCTTCCCTCCTTGCATCTTAATGCAAATTACCTGCCCAGGGCAGGTGCAGCGTCCACGCCCACAGTAATCAGTCACAGACTCCAGAAGCCCCCCAAGACCGCATGAGGCTTTCAGGGGACAGCTATACAGAAACCATAACAGGGAGGGTGAATTTTACCATTTAATTATTCTTCAAAATTGATTTTTTGCAATTGTCACACTCAGGAACATTTTGACTAGCATGACAATTTCATGAAAAACTTAGATTTTTGTTAAAATTGCTTTGAACTCACTGATTAATTTGGTCAAAATTCAGTTGTTATACAAATTGAGCTTTTATCCATAAACGTGCTATATCTCTCTTTCAAGTTTTTATCTTCTATTAATAATTATTTCTCCTTTTTTTTGTTGGGGAGGATCAAACTCAGGACTCTGTGCTTGCCAAGCAAGTGGGTATGCCTCTCAGCTACCTCCCCTGCCTCTATTATATTTTAATATAACCTTTTAGATGTTTTTCCATGTTTTCTACATATTAGTTCTTATTTAGCTTCGCCCATTTATTAATGCATATGATATTATGTAACATTGTTATTATGAGTGGAAACACTTTGAAGTAAATTTCTATGGGTTATTACTATGTTGTGGCCTTCCTATCTTCTGTCTGTCTCTTTGTCTGTTTTTCTATCTATCTATCTATCTATCTATCTATCTATCTATCTATCTATCTATCTATCTATCTATCTATCTATCTACTAACTTTTTAATGGGAAGAAGTTTGCCTGAAACAGAGACTGCATTTCTTAGTAGAACAGAAAGCTGTAGCAGGTATTTCACAAACTGTGCTGTGTAGGCTATTTTGACATTACAAAATGAATTATAAAACTTTAAAAATTTATTCAGGTCACCAGAATAATTTCATTACGATTGATATTTTCAGTTATGAAATTTTAGTATAATCACATTATTTAAGCTTGATGTCTTGTGGCGAGAACTTATCCCTGGTGCAGGGTCTTCTGCAATTGCTTTGTCTCCTTGTCCTGACTTTTCCACCTCCCTTCCCTGACGCCTGAGCCCTGGGGGCTCTTGGGCCCGCGGCGCATGCATGCGCTGCCTTTTCCGAGGCTGCTGACCTCCTTGGCCTGGGCCACTCACCTCCACCTGGAAGTCGGCATGTGGATCCCCGATGTGCTATGTGTGGCAGCTGGCGCTGCCACGGTGCCTGGAGGAGAAGCAAACACCCTCTGTCGCTTCCTTTTCCACTTTGGTCTTTCTCTGCTTCAGGATCAGCACTCTACACTGAGCAGTGTGAGCTGTTTTCTCTCCTAGGAGTCCGGTCCAACTGTTGGCAACTTTCCAGTTTGTCTTATAGGAGAAGTCCAGTGCAGTTTTAGATGCTTTACAAATGTCAGATAAATCTCTGATGAGATTTATTTTTCTGACTTCACACCCCTACCCTCAGATTCTCTATCCCCAGCCAATGTAGCCTTGTTCTTTTATCCTTTATTAAAAGTACCTCTTCTCAAAGGAATAAATTTACCCTTCCTAAGTTACTGCTCACATCCCTCTTTCTCTAAACCTTTCTACTTACTCATTACAGCAGAGGAATTCTTTCAGTCCTGTGGGCAGGACGTTTAAATTTTCTTTTGATAGCTCCTCTTCATGAACTGTGAATTACGCAGAGCCAAACTGCATACCTAATAAGGGAAGCTTGTTCTCCAAAAGTCAACTTTGAAGTTGGTGAATGGGGTGTTTGTTTGCATTTTAGTTTTTAATTTTCCTGTAATTCAAATCAATATTCTGGCCTTGGTCCTGCCCCAAGAGGCATGAGTCATCCTAGCAGTGAACTGCCCTCAGAAAAGAGCTTTGCTAACATCTGATGAGTGTTCTTTCCCCCTGGAGCCTAGATTATTTGGAGTCAGCAGTCTGCTATGATGAGGAGAAGGCAGGAAGACAAACAGGGAGAGGAACTCCTTCCATCCTTCCTTTGTTTAAATGTTTTTATTTATCTATTTGTTTTAATTTAGTACAGAGTCTTCAGGGTCTCACTACACAGACTGGACTTGTAATGATCCTCCTGTTGTCAACCTCTCAAGTTCTGGGATTATAGCTGTGTGCCACCACACCCAGGCTCAATCCCCATCTCAGCATGCCCCCCAGGGGTGGGACCAGCCCAGCACCTTGGGGATCAAGCCCCTGGCCTCTGTGCCTGCCTAAGCAGGTGCTTTCATTCGCTGAGCTATCCGGCCAGCCTCATCCTTACCATTTTTGATGAAGAATATCAGCTCTGTTCTAAGTTGCTAGAAAGCATGGGGTGTGGTGGTGATGGTGGTGATGGTGGTGATGGTGTTGCTAAATATGTACTGAGGTTTTCTAGGCTTTGTGCTGACAGCCTTCCTGCATACTTTTACCCTTAGAAAGATCTTATAAATGACAAACAAAATCTACATTATATAGATGTGGTTTAGATGATTAAGAAGTTTATTTAAAATTATGTAGCCACAAGTGCTACAAATTTAAGCTTAGGTTTAATCCCACAGATTATATTCTTGGTCACTAAGACTAATGGCTTCCCTATATAATAAATTAGTTGTGATGTGTCATGAGTGGACAATCCCTCTCTTAAAATTAAATCTTGTTAGTTTTTTGATGGAAGAAAGCTATTTTAACCAAGTAGTTCCAACTCCATGTCTTGTGGTGCTCTCTTGTTGTGAGTTACTATGGCTGTCGTGTGCTGTTCTGGGTAGGAAAGTGCTGTTTTCTTAGCTCTGAAAATGCTGTTATATTTGTTCATTATTTTTTATTACTGCAAAAAAAAAAATACCAGACTCAAAGTTAATTTATGAAGAATGAGTTTTATTTTAACTCAAGTTCCTGGAGGTGCAATGTCTAGGGCGGCTTCTGATGATGGCTTTCTTGTCCACAACCATACCACCCTGGAAGTGCCCAATTTCTTCTGATGATGGCTTTCTCGTCTGCAGGCCATGACACCTCATAGCATCACGTGACATGAATCTCTCTCTTCCTATAAAGCCACTAGGATTCAGTAATAAGGGTGACACTATGACCTTATTGTATCTTGCTCACTGCCCAAAAGGTCCACCTCTAAACCCAATATTTTGATTAAATTTCCATGAATACTTCCCAATGGGGATGAATTTTGACCAATGAAACCTTGAGGGACAGTGAAACAATGTCACACCATAGCAGCTGGCATAACAAAAACACTTTTATCTAATATTAAGGGAGATCATGTGAAAAGCAAAGTAAGAAAACACACAAAGCACAGAAACCACCAACCTGCAGTTTTGGAATCCTGTCCTTGACGGCTTTCCCCCCGTGCTAGTGCACCTGGCTTCCTTCCACACAGTGCGAGCCATGCCCAAAAGAATAAGGCATATCTTTGCTTGCTTACATATGCTTCCCCTGACCTGAGCAGCCTCCTGCTCCTCCAGCAGTTGCCAGGACTCTCTGTTCAGTGTGAGGACATCCATCCCTGCAGGAGCAGGCTGCCTCCCCGAGCCGGAGGCCACAGCACATCTCCAGAAACCAACATAAGCAGCAGTGGCAGAGGCGGGGGATTTCTCTTCCATACTCTGCTCTTTACCACTTGAGATGGAGCCGTTAGAAGAAAAACTCACAGCAGCTTGTGAGTTTGACACCTGTCACAGCTCCAGGGACCTATGCACCCAGCAGGCCTGAATGGGCTGTGCTGTCATACTCCCTTGCTCCCTTTAGCAGTTTGCCTGGAACCCTGGCTCAGTGAGTATGGGAGCAGACGGAAAGAGCAAGATAAAAAGTGTGGAATGGATTTGCTAGTAATGTCTATTGCGAGAGAAAAGTACATCCTAAAACTTACTCCTGAAATTTCATGTTCTGATTTCAGACATCTCTCTCTACCCTGATCCCCACTTTCAAGAAAGGCAAATTAGCTGCAGGATACAACTTCTCTCTGCAGTAACTCCACGTGAGAATCTATTAGCCTATTTATTTTAGGTTCAGCTTTGGCCTTCAGAAGCTCTCTGGAGAGGTGGCTTAATTTGTTTAAATCTAACATTTTTTCTCAGCAAGGCACTCATGACATTGGAAATTCACTTTATTGCTTTGAGGCTGTGGAACCAAATATGAGAAGCACATGGAGCTTCTATGGTCAGAAATCCCATCTTGGCGAAGAGAAAGGTTGAAAGAGAATGACTAGCTGACAAAACGTGGGGTCTGTTTGCCTGTGAAATGTGGTTTTCCTCTTTGTTTCTTTCCTTTACCATTTGGCTTTTTGGAGCTGTGACTTTAATCACTTATCAGAAGATTTTCAAAGAGTAGAAAGCAAATTCAGAAACCCACCAAAAAAGTGTACATGGAAAAGAGGAGCAAGGACACGATGTCAGGGACTCTGCTGGAGAGCCCTGGTAGGGGACGCAGGTCACACATGCTAATTTTCTCTTTCCTGGATCTCAGGATGTTTTTTAAGAAGCTGCATGTGCTTCTCATATTTGGTTCTTTGTTTGTTGCACTGACCCAGGTTGCTCAGTATATGAAAGAACTTTGCTCTGGTCAGCTACTTCTCCAAGAAATTTCAGACATCTGGAGTGAATCCGCTTCCAATGCATTTTCAAGGCAATTGACATTCAAGAGGTTAGCCTGGGCATATCTTCTGTAATTCAGGGTGGTGTGTTACTGGACAACTAATATATCACCCTTTTCTCCCCATCCTATTTTCTCCTGAAAAGCAGTACAACTTACACACCTCTGTTCTGCCTCTATTTCTCTGGACTATTTGGAGTGTAAAAGGATTATGAAATCTCCTTTTCTTTCTAAAACCTTTGTCTTTAAGCTGCAAAAAATCACATTCATTTTTTCAGATGTGAAGTATGGTGATCCTGAAGAGACAGGAAACTGAACGCTCTCCAGCTGCAATCTTAGCAGACAGTGTTACAGCTAAAGTGTGTGCTCTGTCCTCTGAGAAGAATTTAATCATTCCTTCTACTATCATTCCATGTTCTTTAGAGAAGCACGAATAATCACTGGTACTTCTCAAGGTAGATGGTACTTTGATTCTTTTTTCTGTATTTTAGAGAAGGGCCTACATGGTCTACAGGTTCTCACTACATAGATCAGACTCATAGTAAGTCTCCTGTTTACAGCCTTCCAAGTGCTGGTATTACAGGTGCACACCACCATTTCCAGTCTCAATTGCTGTCTCAGCAAGCCCCAGGGGCAGGGCCAGCATGGAAGCCCCGGCATTGAATCCCCAGTCCCTGCGCCTACTTGCAGGCACTTTAATCTGCTGAGCTGTTTGGCCAGCCCTTTGGATGGTACTTTGGACAGGCAAGTTAATATAGTGGTTTATTGGAGCTCTGTGGCATATTGCCTTTGTACCTCTTGTGCAACCCTCTTATCCTGACAGGGCTTACTTAACTAGATCTTGCTAAAAAGACATATATATATATGTATATTCTTGCATAGTTGTTTAAATTAGTGTGTAGCATTTCATAATTTTTACTTTATAATTGCTCCAGTGTGAATACAAAAAGAATATTAAAGTGATCAGGCCTAGTTAATAATCTTTACTGTGAGCTAACTAAATGGCCTAGTAGCATTATGATGAGAAAAATATCAATGTACAATAACAGAGTTATGGAGAATAATTCCATTTCAAGCAGGTACTTGCATGATTATGTGTTAGATTATGAAAAGATAAAGCTGAAAAAAGGAGAATTCCAAAATGTGTTACTCCATAAGGGTGCTAAACTCAAAATTCGCGCTGCACTTGAGTCCTCAGTGGTCTCATTCTCCTCTAATTCACACCTTACAACTTCTTCATTTCTCTCGGTCTTCCATCTTTCTGGCTTCTCCCTCTCCCTCACCCTTTCCTCTCTCCTTCACTCCTTCCTCTTTTTCCCCTTCTGCTGGTATCCTCTCTTCCTCCACCTCTTCTCCTCTTCCACTTCCTCTCCTCCTTCCCTCTCTTCTTTCTTCTTTTATCTGTCCCTTAAAACATGTAGGTCAGATTGAGAACTGGGAAGCAGCTTGTGATGATCTGACACAGGCTTGTCCCCGTGTAGAGGTGCAATATTCTGGTCAGGAAAGGCTTCCAGCCTGATAATTCAGGACTCACTGCACCTGCCATTCCTGAGAAGAGCGATGGATTTACTCTCCCAGATGGATGTGATCCTGGGCTACAGGGTGGACGATGCCGAAGACTATTATGTGCTGCTAGGCTGCAGTGAGCTCTCCTGGGTAAGGTGAGGATGCAGCTCGTGTTGTACAGTGCTGCCACAAGTGGTTGTCCACAGCTGAACTTAACGTTGCATTGCCTGCACACCCGCATTGTTTTCAGGTACTTCAGCCTCGAGGACATGTTGAACAAATCCTGGCAGAATTTAAGATCTGGGTTCTGGAATATCATCCTGACAAGCACCCTGAAGACCCCAAAGCTGGTGTTTTGTCCCGGCAACAAGAGAAAAACAATCAAGACAGAATTTGCTACCAGGAATGGGACGGTGCCATGACCACCTGATCGTATCATTCAAGAGCCTTTGAGAATGGCTTATTGTAAGAGACAGAAAAGGTTCAAAGATGTGCAATCCTTCGGCTGTTCTGATGGGAGATTCTGGTCAGAGCTCAGAAGACCAAGAAGTTGATAGAAATCCTGCCTTTAAGGACCCGGCTGGGGAGGTTTCTGCAGGGGAAGAGGACTGCATTGATTTTTAAATTTTATTTATTTATTTATTTTGCAGAACCGGGGATTGAACTCAGACCCTTGCGCTGCCATGCAAGTGCTTATTCTACTTATTTTCCCGGCCCTGCATTGGTTTTTGGATTCCAGATGATGTGCGTTATGGCTTGTCAGAGAGTTTGTCTGCATTTTTCTCATGTCCAAGAACTTTTCCTCAGACTGAGATTAAGGGTGGTGTACTGATTAATCTTGCAAAAGAAATTTCAAGACCATATGAATATTGAGGCAGTGACATGGGTATTGTTGGGGCTTTTAGTCAGATTCATACTGAGAATCAAGAGCAAAGAACCCAGCAGAATGGTTTACAATGTTGTGAATTTGGCCAGAAAGGAAGCTCCGATAAAGCTGTGGATTGCAAAGGTAGAGCTGAGAACATCTCCACTTCTGAGAAGGAACAAGAGGCTAGAAAAGCATCACAGGAAGTGGAAGATTTGTAGACTCAGAATTGCGAGGGTGAGGGACTTCGCTTTGAGGAGAAAATTGCAGGGTGGTAGTAGCCAAATTAGGTTCCAGAATGGTGGTGTTATAGAATATTTGTTCCTTGGAATCAGGGTCAGAGTGATCAGAAATCCAGGCACTTGACCTCCTACAGCCAAAAGAGAAGAAAACTTGGCTACTGCTCCAGATGACAGCAGAGCTTGGCATCATCCACGTGGTGTTGGTTTTAGGTGCGTGCAGAATGTAAGAGTTCTGAAGTTAAGAAGGCTTTTACGTAGATTTCAGAAGAAGGCCTGGGAACTCAAGCAGTTGCTCCTAGGAGAGCAGTGTGTGAAGCAGAGAGTGAGAGGCTTAACATGCAGTGGAAACCCCAGAAGACTGGAAAAGCCAGGAACATGGATCATCTAAGGAAAGGTACAAAGAGAGAGCAAAGCCAGCCTAAGAGAGAGGCCATAGGAGCTACCGCAAAAAGTAGCATAGAGGTGGAGCCACATGGAGATCACAACTTGCCACAGATTGCTTCAGGTATTACACATGGAACTATAGGACTTCATGTTGAGCCTTCTGGAGTTTGGACTTGCTTTGGTCCTAGTGCTTTGTATCCTGCTGTCTACCTTTTGGAATGGTAATGTTTGCCTTGTGCCATTGAATGTTGTAAATTTTTAGCTTTTCATTTGTACAGGGGCCCACAGCTAAGAGTTTGCCTTAGATCTTGGAGGAGACTTGTGACTTGGACTTTCTAACAATGCTGAAACTGTTAGGACTTTGGCAACTCTTAGAGATGGACTAAAATGCCTTTTACATAAAGGGATGTGCATGAGTCTTTGGGGAGCTGGGGTGGAACATTGTGGTTTGGGTCTAGTGGTCCCCGCAAAGCCTCATGAAGTCATTGGGGCAGGCTTCTAGAATTTGTGATTAATATATGATCTAATGCTGGGATTATGGGTGTGAGTACTACACATGCCCTGGGGGGGGGGGTAATATGCCTAATGTATGGGAAGGGCAGAGAGGCTTGCTGGCTGCCCACAGCTGCTGCTCCTCCACTTGCTCTTTGTTCTCTGCCTTCTGCCATATGTCACTCGGCGTTGGAGCCAGCCAAGAATGTACTGGAACCTCCACTCACTCTGAGCTAAATGAACCTTTCCTACCTTAAAACACAAAAACCAAAACAAAAACTATGTAGGACATATAACCATAGGGAGTTCCACTTTATTCTAGGTTTCTCAAATCTCTTACACACGTATGTCATCTTAGTCTGTTTTGCGTTGCTGTACCCTAAAGGCATGGATTGGGTAAATAACAAGCAAGACAGTCTATCTAGGGCTGAGAGGTCCAAGGCAGAAGACTGCATCCTGGGAAAGTTTCCTTCCTGAGTCACTGCATGACAGAAGGCCTCATGGTGAGAGGGTGTGTGAGTGCGCATGGGAGCCATTTATTCTTTTATAAGGACTCACTGCTCTGACAATAGCATAAAACCACTTGTAAGGGCCACCTCTTAGACTGACTTTTGTGGTGCTGGGGATCAAACCCAGGACTTATGCATGAACTGGGCTGGTAAACCCTCTACCATCAAACTGAGTCTCCAGCCTGGACTCACCTTGGAATAACTACTTCAGTATTAATTCCATTTCAATGTTGTTTCAGAGGATACACTCAAACTACAGCATGTGAATAAAATTCAGCTCACGGAAATTAACATAACCAAAATCACTTACTTCCTTATACTCTGTGTACATGTTTAAGTATGATATTTTAAAAGAATTTTTTTCTCGGTCCATATACAGCTACACAGTTTGTACACAATAAATTATACTTGGCCCTAATGTATCAATCAAATCAAGACATGAATTGGAACCGGTCTGTACTCTGTAATTTAGCATATGGTGTCTAAGGCTTGTCTTTTTGTCAGTATACCCTCCTTTAAGTTCAAGTCACTTGACTTGTTTTATAACTATAAGAGTTAAGCCTGTGTAAGAATAGAAGCAAAGTGAGCAGGCGTGGAATATTTATCTATCAGGTATCCACAGTGCCCTAACCCTTGCACTGCCACGCTATTCAGGCTCCATCTCCTTCTTCTTCCTCAGGAAGCCTATTGAAGCCTATTTTAAAGGAAGTTGGGAAACACACAATATACTTCTTTGTAATCAAAATGGAAAACAGTCATGATTTCATACCAATAAAATGTGCATTCCTGGGTTCACGCACATGTGCACACACTGTTAATTTTAGGGTTTAAAATCTTAAAAGATGGCTTATGAATTATCTAATCTTACAAAAATTCTCGTCAAATTCAAGTGTTCTAAGCACTGTGATACAATCATGAGAAACAGTAATCTTCAGGACCAACATTTTGATAGAAAAGTTTAGGGATTTACAGAATGGCTATTTAATTTTGTTCTCAACACAGAAGGAAGCAAAAGCAAGCCTTTAGAGCTGGACCTGCGGGATCCTTGCTTTACGCCTCCACCTTACTGTGTGCTTGCGAGCACTTGACTAGGCTGTGGAACCTGGATGCCCAAGTTCCCCTCCAGGTAACAATGTTGCATCCCTCAGGGGTGCTGCAAGCACTGCCTGAATTCCAGCACCCAAGGACTATAATCAGTGGTGCACACAGGGTGAAGACTCAGTTCAGTAAATGTTATGTAATGTTACATAATTGTTATAAGTGTTTTATGACAGGATATAATGTAAGTAAATGCTATATAGTGTGAAAAAACTACACAAACACATGACATTATTCTTTTCATAATGCTACTCTGAAGCCCAGTGGTGACTTCTTTCCTTCATTCAGAAATTTCTCTCCAAATGCTGAGGGCTTTGCCTGAGGGACTGGGTATCAGAATCACGTTGGATATTACTCTAGCTCTTTAATTGGCCTCAAGACCCTATCTTCTATCTGTCCTAGGGAGATCCGTTGTTATGAAATAAAGGCAAGAACTGTGGAGAGGGTGCTGGTTTTATGGTGTTGAGTAAACTGATTTTTGCAAGTTTGGTGCCTCAATATTCTGTTTATTCTACACACAGTATCGACTTTAAGAGCCAAAGCCTGAGAAGAAATTTGTGAGGCAGCCAAGTCTGCTGCAGTCAAGAGTGGGCTGAGGGAAACGCTGACTTTTGCTTCTCTAGTAGACATCAGGGGCAGTGAGCTAGCTGGCCAGGCTGCCTCCCTGCTGTCCTTTGTTCTTTCTAGAAGGGCTCCCCTTCCTTTGTGACACTGTCCTGAAGGTGCAGGCCCACTGTTAAACTTGAGAGAGTGTAAGAATCAGCAGAGAGTTTGTTTGAAGCCCAGCCCTGCCCCTGAGGTGTCAGGCACAGTGGTCTGGGGTGGGGCCTCAGAGTCTATGTTGGGGACGCCTTGCCAGATGACGTGGATCCTTTTGTTATAAGAACCATACTTGGATTACCTAGGCCTAAATCTCACCCCCTGACTGTTACTTTTATTCTTCACAGTTAGTTAAAAGAGCCTTCAAATAGGCTTAATGCTTTATCTGATGGCTGTCTTCAGCTCCTTCCAATGATAAGGGTGCCCTCCTTCCCTGAGCTCCACTGTTGCTCTGAAAGTACTTCATCTCCCAGCTGAGCAGCAAGCTCCTTGGTGACCAAGGGTTGAATCAGAGTCTTTTCTCTTTCATTCTTACTTTAAATTGCTTCTCAAAAAGCCCATAGTACAATTTTTAATAGGATTCAAGTATACAATTATATCTATGGTAATGCTGGCTCTTTCTTCTACCCTCATTTGCACAGAATTTAAGACGAAGCATGTTTGCATCCAATATGTACCTATGCCAGGTTCTCTACACTGGCAGCCAGGCTTGTATTTGATCGTGTTATCAAAGGGGTACTTTTTGTTCATTGGTTTGTAGAGTCCAAGCCTCTTCTTTAGCATTATGCTTAATCTTTTTATAAACAGGTTGTGGCAAGAAAGGGGATGGCTTTTAAATAATCCAAATTTAATTAAGAACCCTGAATGTTAAATCTGATTTCTTTTCCTTTTTTGTGTGACAGAAGTTCCCTCTCCTTTCTTCATCTAGTTCAACCCTCCCCCTCTTTGGGGCCATTTTTCTCTGTCAACGATTAAATCCAGGGGCTGAATTCCCAGAGATTTCATTTGTCATGATAGCATGTCGCTTTGGGCAGTTAAGCAGACATCCAATTACCAGAGAAGTCTAATAAGCTAATGATGGCCCCCTGCCCTTGTTGGGAGGGGCTTTGAGGCTGGGGGGCTCCTTTCTGCTCAGCGCCTGCCAGGACATGGGGAGAGGTCTGTGCTCACACACTCCCCCCAAGAAAAGCAAACATGGGGGTTTCCTCGGAGATAACTTTCCCCAGATTTCAATGCTTGTCTTTCCCACCCTTGTTCAGAGAGGCAAATTGCCAAGATTTTATGCAAGGCTAGTTTCTTGGCTATCTAATAAAGGAAAATGCATCCCTAACTGTACTATGCAGAAATACCAGACATAATATTTTTCCAATGCTACTCAAAATTTTGTTACCTACATTGTTGCTAACTTCTTTGAAGCACACCAAATGTACATTTATTTGGAAGTCATTTGCACACATTATGGAAGAAAATGGTTTAAATTTATTTTATAATTTACTTATAAAAAGATTGATAATCTTTTTCAGTTAATTTTTTTCCGGTACCCACAAAAGCAACAAATCAGCCAGCATAATAGATCCTTTTTTTTTTCTTTGATGTATAACCTTGAAGGCTTTTTATTTTTTATTTTCTAAAATATGTATCTAATTTCCCAAGACAATGTTCAGATCAGGAGTTGAAAGCTTGGTTAGACAGGAAGACCATTAAAATGGGTAAAAGAGGGATTTAAATACCCTTTCTGGAATCTAAAAACAATTAACATTAGTGACTTAAACATAGAGAGGTAATTTTCAACAAACAATATGGATTATTGTTTAAACGTAAAACTTACCATTTACCAGGTCTGTGACTGGATACTGAGGCCACGAGAACCATGCAATGTGGCTGCATGGAATTCTGTGGAAGGCCAGGAAACCCCTGGTACACACTGCTATGCTCTGTGTAACTAGCTGTGCTTTAGCCTTTTCAGAGCAGCAGCTGCATGGGAAAGCCTTATGAAGTATATTCTGATTGTTTCCTTTGGTGAGGTCACATCAAGATTCTATCAGCTGTTACCTCACCAACCCCTAATACAAAGTGGTTCTTACCCGAGATGAAGAAACCAGAAAAAAGGAGAAATGTTTTTTCTGGAGGGTGGGGTGCAGGTTAAGTGTTAGAAATTGGTGGGATAGAAATTAAAATTCCAAATGCAGTTTAGCTGGGGGTGTTTTCATTCGGATCACTGTTTATCATTTTCTCAGCTTCTCTGTTTCTAATTTGTGCATTATAATGACTAGAGCCACAATAATGAACTTTCGTATAAAATTCCCTTCCCCCATCCAGGTTTTTACCTGTTGTGCAGTTCTGGGGATTGAGCTAGGACCTTGCTCAAACAGACAATTGCCCTACCACTGAACTATACTTCTAGCTCTTGAACTTGAATTAGAAGTAACATTGGGTAGTGGGACGAGTACGGATTCAAAGCTCCAGGATTCAGAAACTGATTTCAACCTTGTGACCTGTCTTACTTTGAGTGAAGTAATTAAGCACGCTGGCCTTCAGCCTCCTGGCTTATGATCAGGTTTGCCTCATGGCTTCCATGGGACTAACACAGCCTACATTTATGTTAGCACCTGGCTCATTGGCAGCCGGTAATCACCAGCAGTCTCCATCCTCCTTCCTTCAGTTGTGGTTGAATCAATGAGGAAAGTTACCACATGTAGCCGTTGGAAGTGTCTGTTTTTGTCTCTACTGTGATAGTGGTCATTGAAATCAGGGCCTTTGCGCTATATGTCGAGGCCTTTTCATTTCTTACTTGGACATGAGTCCTTACTAAGTGGCTGAGTTGCCCATATGGGCTCTCCCCTTGTCTCACCATCCCTGAGTTCTGGAAGCACAGGTGTGCATGACCACGCCTGGTGCCCTGGGACCTCTTTTCCTTGGCTCCTTGTCATTTTTACAAACACTAACTGCTATGGGATTTCTTTTTTCTTCCTTTTGTGCGTTTTCTTACTTCTCACACTATGAGATGCTTCAGGTTTCTCCAAGGAATCTTTGTGATTTTTTTTCTATAAAAAGTATTTTTTATTAATTTTATTGGTATATTTTAGATGTACACAATGATATAGAGAATTTGTATGTGTATACAATGCATCTTGGGTCTTTCGTTTTTCCATTCCCCTCTCCTCCCTCCAACCCTTCTCACTCTCCTTATTTATGAAAGCTTTGCTTCCATGCTTCCTTCTGCTACCTTTTTTCTTTTCCTTCCTGAAGCTTCTCCTCCCATTGCCCATCTCATTTTTTTCCTATCTCACAGTAGCTATTAAACATTTTAGTATTTATTTTCCCTTTCAGTTTCTCATACCATGAGATATTTAAAGATGCACATGTCTGATTTATTTCACTTAATAGTATGGTCTCAAGGTGCATTCATTTACCAAGGAATGTTTCAAGTTTATCCTTCTTTATGGGACAGTAGGAATGTTTGTATTAGAAACCAAAATCTGGGTGTTAGATGTGCACACATGTATTATTATTGTTGTTATTATTATATTTTATTCTTCACAACATCTTTAGATCATTAGAAATGTTTTAAAAAATGATTCAGAGAGAAGCTGTTTAACTCATGCTTGCCAATTTTTATATTTGTTTAGTCATTACACATTGGTACACTTTAACTAAAGCTGGTTTTTTTTCATATTTACTATATCTTTACTCAATGTCCATTTTTCTATTCCAAAGTTTCACCCAGGCTACCACATGAAATTTAATTTTCATCTTTTTGGGGTCCTACATTTTCTCAGACTTTCATTGTTCTCGATGAACTTCATGGTTTTGAGAAATGCCAGACAGGTGTCTTTTAGGGTACCCCTCTGTTGGGATGTTTCCTCATGACTAGGCTGGAGTTATGGCTTTGGAAGAAGACTGTGCAGAGGTGAAGTGTCATACTTATCTTTCACATCAAGGGTCCACATGGCTTATGACTGTTGGCCTTGGTTCTCTGTAGTCATGTTTTCAGGTTTGTCCTCTGTAAAATTACTCTTTCTCCCTTGTGCAGTATAAGCCTTGAAAAGTCAGTTTCTATAGACATTTGTTGGAATTCTTTGCATGGGGTCTTTATGCAAATTTTTTTCCTGATATTTATTTTTCTATGCTAGAAATGAGGTGCCTATTGCACGGCACAATTTTGAATTAAGCAAATGCCTACTATTTGATTCCTTAGGTATTTAGAACAATTCATAAAAGATAGCCTATGTTTTGTCATATTGTAACTCACATCTCCGTTCTTAAATCTACAGTAGGGTAGGAGGCCTGGTTCCTTTTATAAGGATCAATATTAAGCAAATGTTACTTTTTGTTTTTAAATATACCTCCCAGTTCTTCATGGTGAAATGTTTCCAAGTTTCCTGATGGCTGACCAGGGGAAACTTTGACACTCAACTTCTTTTAAAGACTAATTGTCCACTCAGTACATAAGGCAGACGAGACGTGCAGTGAAGAGCACATTTCCCACAGTAATTACTGGGTTGTTTCCCCGTAAATAGCAGAGCTGTGCAGCATCATATTAAGTATGAGAATATGGAGAAGCTGAGAGGAGTTTAGGGTTAAAAGGAAAACAAAATATCCCCTGGGGTTGTAATCACTAATTACAGGTCTATAAATAACCATTTCTTGGATTCAGAAGGCAATTGGTCTCGTGGACATGATTTACCTTGACGTATGAGCTTGTCAGATTTTTTCCCTTTGTGAATGGCTTGAAATAGCTGCAGAGGTCAGATGTGAAGGCAGGTGGTGAAAACATTCAGGGTAAAAAACACAAAAAGTAATTGTCTGGATTTGCAAACTGTTCTACTTAGTGACCCAGAGGAGCTCACCCAGCACTATATTTAGGCCTTGCAAGACAGACACAGATACTATAGCATGCTGTTTACAGGCATTTATTTTCATTGAGAGGATTTTAACTGGTTTGTGGTAGCAGCTGGTGTTTTTAATGAATCAGAAGACCTCAAATGATCAGTGAGAAAGACTGGAAAATTATTTCAACCCAGAGAGAAGTACAGTATAGCTATTTTCTCCCTTTCAGTGAAAATTTTATGGATTTTTCAAAGGCAGCAGCAAAACTTTAGTATATTTATGATAGCAAGCATGGGATCCTTTGAGAAAAGTGATATTTTAAAATCAAATTTGTATAACTTGGAAAACACTTAAAGTTATCTGCCAATATTTGAATTTTGTTTTATATATCATTGTGCTGTGAAATTTATGATTACGTCTATTTTGTTTTTTTTTTTTTGAAGACCCTATTCGATCTGAGATTATTATCTACTTTCTACTGTTTGAAGGAAAATTAACATCCAGATACCAATTATGTCACTTATTTTGATGGAATATAAATTCATGTAAAACATAAATAGGTTGCTTTCAAGGCATTTCCTGAGGAATTGGAAAAAAATCTCTTCATCTTTTACTTCAAAGGGCAATGTGGTTGAATATCTGAATTAAATTTCTACTCCAATTTGAAAATAATATTTTCTTTACTTCACAGAGTTGTTTTTTCCCTGAAATTGCTCAATGTTTTACATGTATCTTTTCACATTTTTTGAATGTGAATCAAAACTTTATTTACTATTTTTCGATTACTTAGTAGAACAGGAACTTGGGACATGGAGAGGTTAAACTGAGTGGGTTTGCTCAAGTGCTTGTGATTTTAATGTAGATCTCATTCTACCAGGACCTAATTTAAGATTAAAGTTAGTTTGGTAATATTTAGTAATATCCTGGAATAATTTCTCTGACCCCTCTTATGATTTTTGTCAGCACCTAATAGATGTGTTCATGACAAAGAAAAATCTATTCACCAAGCAAAACTAAGTTTATTAGATCTATAGTTAAGAAACTAATGTTGACAGTCTCAGCACTACATCACAAAAGGAATTCAGGGAGGATATTTACAGAGTTTAGGCCTGGACTGGCTGATTTTGTGGTGAGTTTTACAAGGCAAGGAGTAGTTTAGGATTGGGCAGAGTGGGGAAGTCTTGAAGAGAAAGCTATTTAGTTCACAGACATTTTTTTTGTCTTTTTGAGACAGGGTCTCACTATGCCATTCAGGCTGGCCTTAAGCTCACTTTGTAGCTCAGGCTAGTCTCGAACTCACAACAATCCACCTGTCTCAGCCTCCTGAGAGCTGGGATTACAGGCATGCGCCACCACGCCTGGCAGTTCACAGACTTGTTAAGCATCAAGTACTGAGTTTCCTTGAGCAAGAAGCCAAGTTCTGAGACACTTATTACCACTATTATTTCACTTAAGAGAAGGAAACTATGCCTGATTTTCATATTGCTTAACACAGGAAGAGTTTATGTTTACTTGAGGCCACACACACACACACACACACACACACACACACACACCTGAACCCATCTCATTGATATCACTTCTCCTATCCTCACGAGTTTAATCACCATCTGTGGCACTTGGAGCATATTGATAACCTTCTCATTATGTTCCACATTTTCTCTTCTTTTTAAAAATCCATTCTATCCATAAGCATTAACTGTTTATATTTCTCTTCCTTGAAACTTTCAAAGGTTTTTCATTGATTTCCTTGAACAAGTGACATCTGTTGGATCTCACCATGAGAAGACAGCCACTTCTTAACCCCTGTCTCTTGGGACTTCTAGGAGAAATGCAATGCAGTCAAGCAGTGGAATGGAACAATGCTTTGCTCACATTGAGAGATGATATCACATCAGCTTCCTACAGGTGTGGGTCCCCCATGACTCACTCGGCCCTCCTGAGGGCAATTGATTTGCATGTTCCCAAGTCTCCAATTCTTGTCACAACACAGGTCACAGTATTAGGGTTGCTCAACTGTCCCATTAATCGACTCATGTCCTTAAGCAGAACATACTGAATGTAAAAGAGGAAGAACTATTCAGACAAGGGTAATAAGTACAACACAGATTGTGAGGACTTTATCTTGTGGGAAGGACGTATTCTAAGACAAACAGGGAATTACCTTTCCCAGCAGCATGCAGAATAAAATCAGCACTTCTTCCTTTGATAGAGAAAGCTTGTGCGTGGTCCTGCTCCTTCTGGTCCTTTTGACATCAGCTCTCACTCTTCCCCCTGTATTCAGCACCATGTTCTGCCCTAAGAGCTTCCTTCTGTTCCTGTATTATAGCTTATGGACTATTTCTCCAACTTCAACTTCTTCCTTCTTCTTGTTCTTTTTGTTCTTGTTCTTCTTGTTCTTCTTCCTCTTCTTCTTCTTGTTCTTCTTCTTGTTCTTGTTCTTCTTCTTGTTCTTCTTCTTCTTGTTCTTCTTCTTCTTGTTCTTCTTCTTGTTCTTGTTCTTCTTCTTCTTCTTCTTCTTCTTCTTCTCCTCCTCCTTCTTCTCCTTCTTCTTCTTCCTTCTCCTCCTTCTTCTTCCTCTTCTTCTTCCTCTTCTTCCTCTTCTTCTTCCTCTTCTTCTTCTTCCTCTTCTTCTTCCTCTTCTTCTTCTCCTTCTCCTTCTCCTTCTCTTTCTCCTTTTCCTTCTCCTCCTCCTCCTCCTCCTTCTTTTCTTTCAGAACCTGGGATTGAACCCAGGCTCTTACATTTGCCCCTGGTCCTCTCCAACTTCTTTGGTTTATCTCTGCCCCTAGTCTTAGCATAGTCATCTCCTTCATGTAATTCTTTATCCCCAGTGCCTAGGAAATTGCCAAATGCCTAGAGACAATTTTTAATTTAATTTAATTTTTTATTTTGAAACAATTTTTAAAATATTTGTTTCACTCAGTTTGCGGATGCTTATGAGAACATTCTCATGCATTGTTGGCATAGTTTGTTGCAGGAGAAAATTTGGTGGCCTCTGTTAATAATAGACTACTCAGGCCCTTTGTTGCAATATTTCTATGTATAGGTATCCCATAGCTGACCTCAAGCATGTACAAAATAAAGTACATTAAGTAACATTTATTTTACAGTAAAGAGTTAACACTACAAGCCTGAGGCAGCTATCTTAGGATGTCCTGCTTACAAAGTTAGCTTTCAGTCGCCTCTAAGAATTGGCTGGAGAACAGTGGACTGCACTGATATGAAACTTTCCCTAAGTGATAAAGCTGTTTAAACACTTGGGAACTAAAGACTGGTTTCCTCCCAGAGATGTGGAATTTTAGTGGTTGTTAGGCAGGAGTACCTAAGTGATGTCCTCGGAAAGGACCTGGGTACCTGGGCACTGTGTCCTTGCTGGATATTAGAAACGCACTACATGTGGGTTGTTTGATTTGTTTGTTTTGATGCTGAAGAAAAGAAGAACACTACCACTGCATCCTCTAATGGGAGGCACAGAACACAGAAAGATTTGTTTAGACTTTACTTGTACCTTTACCTATTGCTGATTCTATTATGTATTCGTTTGCTATAATGAACTTTGGCTGGTAGTAGAACTGCATTCTGAGACTCATGAGACCTTCTAGTGAATCATGGAATATGTGGACAATTTGGAGGACCCTGAAGTATTCATTATAACTCTTTTCCTAGGAAATATGAAGGTAGTCTGGTCTCTATGCTAGATATGTATAGGGACTTTGTGGCACACACCTAAGTGGAAATGCCTGCATTATCTGTATGAAACAAACCTATCTACTAATGTGAAATACTGACCAAACATCTTGTTAATGGAAAACAATCAGGACTGAAAGTGACTTATGCATCTTGAATACTATTTTTTGAGTGCATACGTGTTTCAATATGTATAAAATCGTTGGAAATACATCCATGGCAACAGTGCCTACTTCCGAGGAGCAGAAGTGGGATGCTGTAGTGAGACAAAGTGAAAGAGAGGCTCTGCTCCTCATTCTGTAACGTCTTCCAAGTTGGTTACTAGCCACATGTAGGTGTTTAGGCCTAACTTAATTATGCTTGAAATTAAACTTTCATTTTATGAAGCAATAGTCATATCTCAAGCTGTAACATCCACTTATGGAGGGGGCCACTATGTGGAAAATGACACACAGGTCATTTCCACTTCACAGAATGATGTTGATGACACTGATTTTTACCACTTACTATTTACACCATGATGCACTTTGTTATTCAAAAACTACAAAAACAAGGTATTAATTGAGTCAATAAATGATGAATGTTGACTAACATGTCTCCAGCGGAAGTCTGTTCTAAGAATCTGAAGAAGTAAGATTGGATCACTCATTTTTTTTGTTGGATGTTTATATCTAGTTAAGATAGGAAAGATAAATAGCAGCTTCAGTTTTTCAGTACTTTTAATAAATGCTGATCTATAGCTTAAGGTAGGCTGAGGTAGATCTTAGACACCCCAGAAAATTTACCAAGGACTGTGCCAAGCAGCACAGAGTGGGTTACTGGCCTCTCCCCATTACCAGCTCCAGTAACTTATGCCGCAGGCATTTGGCTTGCTCTAACATGCTCTTGTGCAGAGTAAAACAGAGCTCTTCCTTGTGTGCTCTCCCCTCCTCCCTTCCTTTAGTAAATATCTCTTGCAACGTTTAGAAATCATCATCAGTTTTGTTTGCTTGAGTTGTGCGATGTCAGCAATGGCACTTTCAGTGTTTATTAAGTACCTGCTGAAAATAAATGGATCTTATTCTTCGACATCCTCATGATACAATATGAGTGCTGGGAAGAGAAGCAGATTGTGCTGATAAAACTGTTAAATGGTGCCAATGGACAGGTTTGTTCAAGATTCGGTGGGACATGGCGAAAGGTTGTCTGACTCAACTGCGAAGGGTGCATAAGACACTTCAGGTGAAGCGTGTGGGAAGAATGTTCTAGGAAGATGATAGATTGCCTTGGCAAAAAAAATAGGATGTGTGGTGGTAATTCTTTGGAATTCTTCTATCAAAGACTCCCAAAATGCTAGTACTCAAAACTACAGGTAAAACTGAGGACAAGGAGTGACAAAAAATGCGGACATGAAGGGTAAGTGATGGAAATCCTGGTGCTAAATGCTGAGTAGGCTGGATTGTATCTGATTGGCATCAGGAAAACAGAAAAAATTGAGGAGCGGGAATATGAGGTGTGTGTAGATTTCTCTGAACACGGGGGAGTGGATTGGGAGAGACAAAGGTGCACCTTAGTAGGTGGCTGTCATAAGGCCTTTTTGTGCTAATGCTTTTTTGGTCACATTTCTTTCTTTCTTTTCTCTCCTCCTATTTTCTACCTTATCATTTTCATTCTTTAACTCATCTCTCTAATAAACTTCTTGAGTTCATATCTGGTACTAGGAAAAGAAAAGCAGTAAGTGGTTAGCACATCACATAACACAAAAGTCTAGTAAGGCAACAATGGAAAGTGGCCATTGGCTTCCCTCAGCATGCAAATCACGGATTTCCTCAGACAAGCATTTTCAGTGAAGTGCTGGCAGCAGAATCTGGACCGCAGAGCAGTGGTTTTGAAGTGGAAAATGAATGTAGAAGAAGCTTTCAAAACATAGGTGGCAAGTAACATGGTGATGACCAAAATGGGTCACACATCCAAAGTTAGACCTTTTCTAGAGTAGAAGATTCTACAATTGTTATATTGGACAATATTATGATGCTATTTGTCACACAACTACTTGTCAAATAATTTACATAAGAGCACACAGTAGAAGATGCAGGAAAGCAGATTATTGTTAAAGTCCTTAGAGTTCCTGGATCTAGGCATACCTTAAACTTCTGGATTTCCTACTTAAAATAACTTGAGCCAGATTTAATTGGTTTCTCTAATGTGTTCATTGAGATTAGTACAGATGTTCTTGCTTAAAACTAACTGCAAATATTTCCATTTTTATAACATGTTTGTGTATGTGTATAAGGAGACACATATGCACATAATTATTACAGTATTAAAAAGCTAAAAGACCCCATCAGCAGAAAGTGGGAAAGTGATATAAAACATAATAATTGATGCACCAAGGTTCTTGAAAAGATAGGATCTGATGCAGCCAAGAACTTCAGCAGAATGACCACTTAAAATAGTTTTTATAAAAATCTCGTATGAACATTTTAAAAGTTGAAGCAATTGTACATCTGCCACATGAATTCTGTCAGTGTTTTCCTGCATTTTCTATCTTTGTTTTTATCACCAATCTCATGTCTGTCCTTCTTGTCATCCATTGAATCATTTTAAATTTTAAAATGCGCTTGAAAATAGATTGCAGATGTTCATACATTTTATTCCTCCATACACGGTAGAATATATATTATAATGCATATTTATACCAAATTTCTTTGCCGTTATAAATATACTGAAAAATAAATTGAAAAAACTATCACTCATACCTGTTATTCTACTATGGTTTACCTATGGTTTTTGTACTATCATAACTTTGATGTTTTTCTTGTTTCTCTCATGAGAACACAACTCATTAGCCAAATTTCTGAAAATGATCAACTGACATTGAAGTTATGTTTCATATGTTGGTTTATGGGCAATTTACAAATTGTTATGAATGAGCCTCTGAGGTTTGGTACATGTCTAATACAGTCTTGAAAATCAATCGCATCCCACTGGCCCTTGCACTGCTAGATGTCAACAGCATTGAAATGAGCCAGCCTAAATTTCAATGAATACTTTTCCCAATAGTATCTTGGTCTTGGAAGGCAATATGAACTCAGGCCTTGCCTGTGTAGCAATTCCTGGTAGAGTGTTTTTTGAGAAAATATGGTTTAAATATTCCATACAGAAAAACATTTTGACAAAAATCTATGTTGCTCTATAGTCTAGATTTTCATGATATCTTACAGACTTTATTTTTTTTATAGTATGTGTTCTTGTTCTAGAATTCAATTCATGGATATATGTGTGTGTAACCTAGTCTGGTATCATGTGCTAAGTCATCCCAGTTACTTAGTTATCTGCACTTGCCATTTCTCCTGCTCATACAAGGTACTCTGTGGTGACCCAAGGGCTCTGTCAGTGACACCCAAAGGACTAGGGTGTAGGCTGGCAGTAGGGGCTTGAAAGCAAATTATATTCTGGGTCTATTCATATTGCTTACATTTATGCAAGCTTTATGGGTAAGCCAGATGTGTGCTACTGTCCTCTTTTCTATAATAAGATTGAACAAAGTGCCTCACTGATTAGACATTCAGAAACAATTTACCAGTAAAAGGGTATCATAACAATGTGTTCAGACCTGAAAGAGCTTCCTTCTCTACTCCGTGGCTCTTTCTCTGCCTGTGCTTTGGGTCCCAGTGTCTCTCTCCTCATAGACCATTACTATGATATTGTCCCTTCTCTGGAACTTTTGCTGTCACCCTCTCTATGGTCTGTCTCCTCTCAGCACATAAGCATGAATGGTTCTAAGCATTTAAATTTTTTTTTTGAAAGGTCCTTTCTTGGCTATATATATCCTTCTGAGCGCCAGCTTACCTCTTGTCCCTCCTTCCATGGCTTACCTACATTTACTTTCTTTCTTCTTTAGTTGACTGCAATATGACCTCCCTTTTCACCCTCCAACGATGGTTTTCTTCTCCAAATTCAGTTACTAGAGATTACCCAGTCTTAATTCTATGTAATTTATTTTGCATCGTAACATAATATTTATTGGAGGCTATTATGAGTCAGACTTAATTGAAATGTGCAGTGTCTGTAATGAGGCGCCAATTTCTAGCCCTGTTCATCACCCAGGAGACATACGAGAAAGGCAGGAAAAGTTCCTTAAAGTCACCCAAAATTAACTAGGGAGCTACTCCCCGGGACAGCTAAGTGACCTGAGTTGCTGACAGTGGGATGCCATTGTTACTTTTCCCACCCACTAACCTGTCAATGTCTTCTCTTTACTTCCTTTTGAATTTGTTCCATTTTTTTTTCCCACTTTGCTGCCATTGTGTTTAGAGGACGTTTGTCTCCCACAAGAATCATTTCAAATACTTCCCAACCAGTCTTTGTACTTCTGGGCTTCTGTCAACTCCCTTTTTCAGCCCAAGCTCCAGGATAGCCTTGCTGCAGTACAGACCTGATTGTGCTAATTACTGTGCTTAAGATCCTTTCATGGACTCTTGATTTTTACTGAAAGCATATATTCTTTCATACAGTCTAGTCTAACAGGACCTTCAAGAAGTAACTCAGACATATTACCCTCTTAGAATTCCTCTCTGGCTATTCTGCATCGGCCTGTGGACCCTGGTTCCTGGTTCTTGTCTCTTGCTTCAGCTCTCTGTTAAGGCTCTTCTTTGCTCTCCCTTGGAATTACTTGCCTCAGCCCCTTTGGTCTGGTTTCCTGGGACATTGTTTTTGCCCCTTTGGGTTGGGTTCCATGACCGTTAGTGCCGGTACAGTTATTCCCCTTCACCTGAAGCCTAGGACTTATCACTGTGTATTTTAATTACTTCTCGAATACTGCTTTCTCCATCATCTTTCTCAGTATGCATAACATAGGGTACATGGTAGGTACTCATTAAATGATAGTTGAATAATTTAATGAATGTCAAGTATTATACAAATTTAACTTTAAAGTACGGACCCCCCAAATATATTTTAATTGCTTTCATGATGAATTTTTCTCCTTTTATTGATTTGTAAAATCATGGATATCTAATATAGTTTTATCTATAAAGTTAAAGGCATAACATTTAGTACAAGTTGCACCTCTCAAAATGTAGAGTTTTATATTTTTTAACAAGAAGCAATTAGATTAAATACAACTTTATTTTTATCACTTTTTTGAGATATGAAATGGTTTAGCATAAAATATTAGCTCTTTGGAAGTGTCTTTATTTGGCTTGAATAATGAAATCATGCTCTTATAGCTTCCCATTGGTAATTGACAGGGGAATGTGACAAATGTCAAAAAAGAAATGGAACATTTTGTATGTAGGATAATACATCAAAAGTAAAGAATTTATTTTCTTTTGATTATGAAAAGAAATTATTATTCATCCATTTTTACTTTGCTTAAAAATTATAAAAAACAAGGAAGTCTTCCTTTATTTGCTTGTTTATAGCTCTTGATTCACTCCTTCCTTTCTGTAGCAAATTTCTTCTTAAAACTACAAGTGTAATCCTGCTTTATGCTTTCTCAAAAACTGTTCAATTCTATCTTTTCTAGTATTTTTAGGTCTTTTTGACATTTATTTTTCTTTCTTTTTGGCTAGCCCAGCCCACCCTGATGGCAGGGATGGCATGGCATATGGCATCAGGGATTGAACTGTGGTCCCCTGAACCTGCCTAGGCTTGCCTAAGCAGGGGCTTTACACCACCAAGCTATCTCACTGGCCCAATTGTTTTTAATTTCATTTATTTATTTTTTGACATTTCTTGACATACCATTTATATGTGATTTCTTGAAAGCTTTACCATCAGCCTGTGTGTGTGTGTGTGTGTGTGTGTGTGTGTGTGTGTGTGTGTCTTGGACATAATATTCAGTTATTCTGAGGTAACCTCTAAGTATTATGTATAGCTTAGAATAATCATGTTTGGTTTTTCATTTAGTAATGGATATCATGAGCCTGTAAGGGACTGAGCTCATCATAATTTTAAAAACCCAGTTGAAAGAGTACTCAGCCATCTTAATGTGAATGTCCAAAATGCTAGAAGGACTAAAAGAAAACTTGAGTAGCTCCCTTGCCATTAAATGTTCTGGACTGGAAATGACAGACTTCATTTGAGTTCATGACTCATTGACCAGAAAAAAATTACGTGGCTCCATTAAAGGGGACATCTTGAAATCCTTGGGAGATGAAGTTCTAGTTATACTCAACAACTAAGCTACCTCAGTCTATGCCTGATATTGTCCCTGCCCAGATGACTGAGCTCCCATCCTTTCTTTGTAACATTCTTCCTAACAATTTTTTTTGTAAGTGTACTGAGATGAAAAGGAGCTGTTAATAGACAGATTTTATCACATTTTTAGCTCATATTTGCTATAACTTGGTCTTAATGTTTAAATTTTTCTACCATGTAAATCCTAGCCTCCTCTTAGACTTTTGTTAATAATGATATTTTGATCCCTGAGACTTATAAAAGGGGAGCTGAACACAGTAAAATCATTCACTTTATAGCTTGGTCTTAAGCTACCTCTGTCCACAAAAGCTGGTCCATGGCCATCTCTAGGTCCTTCCTATTCAGCTTTCATAAAAGGGTTAATGTATTTATTCGTTGACTCAGATTCAAGTTCAATCACTTCTCTGGCATAATTCTGAAATTTTTTCTACTCTTCAGCTGTAAGAGTTGCAGTATGTTTGTAATACTCTAATTTTACTTCTTTTGCCTGCTGAGCATTAAATTTATTTTTGGCCATCTGCTGAACAGGGGCATCCCAAACTTCTCGGCATTCGATATCAGCTTTGCGTTTTTTCCCTCCTTTTTCTGCTCCCTGAAAATTTAATCTGCTTTCATGACAGCCAGAAATTGTTCTTTAGCTTCTATTTTCCTTTGTCTTTCTTCTTTCCTTTTATTGTTCATCATAATGGAATCACTTTTAAATCTGCTTTGTTTTTTTCACAGTTTTCTTTTTCTCTTTTCTCTCACTCAGCTTCAGCTTCTGCAATGTCTTTAGCAATAATCAAATCTTCATTATCAAGTTTCTCTTGCATTAGTTCACTCAGGAAATTATTTATTTTTCCTCTTGGTTCCTCCATTAACCTGTGTGTTTCAGCTTCATTTTCTCTCCTCATTTGTGCCAGACGCTTTCATGCTTTGATAAAATTCAAACCTTTTCATCCTCTGCCTCTTGCTGCTGCTGCTCAACGTCTTTGATGATGTTTTTATCCCACATATGTTTGAGAAACAGCTTCCTGCTCTCATTTATCTCTTCCTTTCTTTTTTAGTTTTTCCTCATTTCTATTTCATGCAACAAGTTCTGTCATTTTATCTCCTTGGTATCATTTTTCCTCAAGTTTTGTCCTCTTTTATTTTTCCTTTTCATGTTTCTTTATTAGTTACTGGAGGTTTCAGTTCATACTCAGCTGTCTCCAAGGCAGAGAGTGGCACAAGGCAGAGAACAGCCTTTCATGGTGGCAGCAAAGAGCAAGAGCCCTTCCTCACACTTTTAAGAGTTATTAAGAATATTTTGCCAAGACAGGCTGAACATCTTATCCTCTCTTCATCAAAGGCATAGAGTCATTACAGCATTCGCATGTTTCTGCCATTGTCCGATGCTGGTAGTGTCATTGTCACATTGCTGTGTGGCTCTGTGAAACTTTCTCTCTGTTTCCGAGAGACAGGTCATCACTTCTTCATTGCCTCCACTTCATTTTCCCTCTGAGAGAAAATGAAAATTGGTGCTCTTTCTGCAGCATCAATATCTGAGGAAATAAGAAGCAGCCATATTTTTGAGCTATGAATTTAGACCTGTAGAACGGGGCTTTTGGATCACAGAAATTCTAACTACTTACTTCAGAAATATCACCTGAGATTGGCTTCTAGTATTCTAAGATGCTTCCTAGAAGGCAAGAACTATCAGTGGAGCACAAAGAAAGGGCACAGGGCTCTCATTAGAGCAGCATTCTGCTCCAGAGGGTCACACAAGGTGAAGGGACATCCAGACCGTGCTGGACATTCTGCCGGTCTTCTGGTGTCTGTTCATACAAGTGTGTTTGGATCAGCTTTGACCATCTTTTCATTAACAAGAATTTTAAGGTGACTTTTGTATATGTGTATGTGTGTATGTAATTTGTCAGTCTCCAAAGTGAAAACATGGATTTACAGATGGGTAATTTGGTTACCTCTCCAAATATGAACACAATTGTCTTGTTGTAAGTGTTTTCCCAAAGAATTCATAGGCCCTGCACAAACCACAGCTTTAGATAATTTAGATGATAAGCATGATGCTGACAACTGCAAAGAGGAAGGCCAGGTTTCCTAGTTTTTCCATCCTACTTCGGGAATCTTTCTTATGTAGAGTCATTTATTTCAAAGTTCCCCCTCCTAAGTTTTTGTCTAGTTGGCCTATCTTTTGGAGATAAGGGGGTGTTAAGGGCTCCTGTTAAGACTGTGGTCTTAGATATTAGGGAGGAGGACTTTCAAATAAATGACTCTACTCCCTCCTTTTTAAAATTATGAACAAGTTTTTAAAATGCTTTATATATCTCAGGACTACATAAATTGTTCCACAAGTTATTTGCTTTCATCAAATAGTCAGTGATGTCACCTGTAAATACAAGCAACCAATGACAGAACAAATGACTCCAGGAAGAGACTGCTGTGGGTAAAATCTTCATAAGGATTCTTTCCAAACCAAAATCTTTATTAAAGTTGGAGTGTAAAGCAGAGTATAATGGTGACAGCAGTGTTCCTGCTGCCTACCAAAAGTTGGATTCTGTGTCAAGAATGATAATCACAAGCTCCGAAGCAGAAGAAAAACTATCAATTCTGTCCTGCTTACTAATTAATCAGGTGCTACAGACATTTAAACCAGTGACCCTGTTTTCAGCAGAGGAAGTTACAAAGTGACTTAAAGGGATATTGGGCCAACTTCCTCCATCTAATTAAAAGGTTATATGGAACATTAAGGTAATTTTCTATTTTTTTTTCCATTTGTATTATCTTCATGGAAGCAGACTTCAACAGAGATACAGCTCTGAAGCCTCAGGTCTGAACTATAGAATGATATTCTCAGGAGGATTTTGTTATTGCAAATCAAAAATGTCCCTCACAAGTCTCGTGCACTCAGAGGTGGGGCTTTTGGGAGGTGATTGGGTCAGGGGTGCTATGCTCCTTGGTGGGCTACCCATTAAGTTCATCACTGAAAGTGCCACTGGGGTTGGGTGGATCCTGGTGCCTGGGGTCGGCCCCAAAGGTCATATGCACATTTGTCTCCAACTCCTTGCTTTTCCTTCTGCCTCCTGGCTGCCACAAGATGAGCAGCTTTCATCCTGCCCAGCTTGCCAAGCCATTTCCGCCTTGCAACCTGCCAACCATGGACTAAACTCACTGAAACCATAAGCAAAACTAGCTCTGGCAACCTTTATACTGTGGGTGTCAGGTATTTGTCCTACTGATGGAAATTTGCCTGATACCTGTGTCTAGAATCTATATCTACATTGGCAAATGAATAAGAATTTACAATTTTTATTTAATTATTATCATTATTATTATTATTATTATTTTCTTCTGTATTTTAGGAAAGGGTATACAGGGTGTTCAGGGTCTCACTACTAGATCAGACTCATAGTGATTCTCCTGTTTACAACTTCCCAAGAGCTGGGATTACAGGCATGCACTACCATGCCCAGTCTCAATGGACATCTTAGCATGCCCCCAGGGCAGGGACAGCACAGCAGGCCTGGGGATCAAACCCCTGTCCCGTGCACCTGCTTGTAGGTGCTTTAATTTGCTGAGCTACTTGACCAGCCTGATAATGATTTTAAAAATGTGAAAAGTAATAAAAAATTACTCATAATGGTATTGCCTTATATTTTGATTATCTTATAGACATTCATTTATTTATTATATTTTTATATAATTATTATATATTCCTATATAATATATGTAATTATCATATGTTGTACATATTTATTTATTCAGCAGTTTATTAAATCATACTGTGGCTTTTTCTGTCTCTGGATAACTTTATGAATGTTTTATGACATCGGGTTTTATTTTGTCATGTGCCTTATTATTATTATTTAGTGATTATCCAATTTGTCTTGACCTGTTTCCAGTGGGTGGAGATATACATTGATTCTAATTCTTCTCAGCACAGCAAAGGACATACG
>PVKA01028294.1:0-29547 GCA_004027165.1 Ctenomys sociabilis
AAATACATGGAAAAAAATAAATAAATAAAAAAAAAAATCCAAAAAAAAAAAAAAACAAGAATGCAGGAAAAAATAATCCATCACCTGCAGGATGACGCCAGAATGAACAATGTGAGAATAATTGGTATCAACGAGAATGAAGGAATCAATACAAATGACATAAAAAGAATTTTGGGAGAAATAATTGCAGAAAACCTCCCAAATATGAGGAAAAAAATCCAACATTCAGGTCACCGAAGCATACAGAACATCAAATAACCTCAACCCAAGTAGAAACACACTGAGACATATAATAGTTAAGATTGCAGAAATCCAACACAAAAAAAATGTACTGAAACCTGCTAGAGAGAAGAAGGAGCTCACATTCAAAAGAAAGCCCATCAGAATTGCAGTCGACTTCTCTACACAAACAGTGAAGGCAAGGAGTGAATGGAGGAGAGTTCTTCAAGTCCTACACGAAAACAAATTCCAGCCCAGACTCTTATACCATGCAAAACTCTCTTTCAAGTTTGCTGGAGAAATGAAATACTTCCATGACTAAGAACAACTAAACGATTTCCGGATGACAAAGTCTTCCCTTCACAGGCTTCTGAAAGAAGTTCTAGAGAGACCACAACAACCAGAACTCGAAGCAAGAGAATGGAAGGAACTCACTAAACAGGACAGTCAATGAAACACAGGTTACAAAGCAGTAAACAATATCACGTAAATATCATGATGAATATAAGGCAGCACATTTCAATTATAACCATATATGTAAACGAACTCAGTTTTCAAATTAAGGGAAATAGACTGGCACAATGGATTAGGAAACAAAATCCCACACTCTGCTGTATTCAAGAAACACACTTAACACAAAAGGACATTCATAGGCTCAAAGTCAAAGGACAGAAAACAATACTACATGCCCCTGTACCTCATAAAAAAGCAGTAGTAGCAATTCTGTTCTAAGACAGTCTCAACTTCAAACCAAGAATGATGAAACGACACTAAGAAGGCCACAGTGTATTGGTCAGGGGAAAAATTCAAGAGCAAGAAGTAACACTCATAAATATCTATGCACCAAACACAGGAGCACCCAACTATGTAAGACAAATCTTAAGGGACATGATTGTGTCTAAGAACACAATCTTCCCAGGAGATCTTAACATACCCTTATCTCAAAAAGATAGGTCAACCAGACAAAAAATTAGCAAGGAAGTAGCAGAACTGAACCAGAGCTTGGGACAAATGGACCTGGTGGACATATACAGAGTATTTCACCCAACCACAGCTCAATACACCTTTTTTTCAGGTGCACATGGGTCATTTTCCAAAATAGACCACATGCTAGTCCAGAGGTCATGCCTAAGTATATGCAAGAAAATAGAAATTATCCCATGCATACTATCTGACCATAGTACAATGAAATTGTTAATAATTGACAAAACAAACCATAAAAACCCGCTAAATTCATGGAAACTAAACAACACCCTACTCAGCAATCAATGGGTTGCAGAAGAAATTAAACAAGAAATTCAACAATATCTACAATTCAGTGAAAATTCAAGAACACCTTATGGAATGTATGGGCCACGAAGAAAGCAGTTCTTAGAGGGAAAATCATAGCTATGAACTCACACATTAGGAAAACAGAAAGGGAACAAATTAGCACCGCAATGTTGCACCTCCGACAACTAGAAAAAGAAGAGCAAACAAAACTCAAAGCACAAAGACGGGAAGAAATCATAAAGATTAGAGCAGAAATTAACTCAATTGATATGAAAAATCAGTTCAAAGAATCCACAAATCAAAAAGTTGGTTCTTTGAAAATCTAAGTAAAGTTGATAAGCCTCTTGCCAACTTCATCAAAAAGAGGCAAAAAAAAAAATTCAAGTACAAGCGAAAAGGAATGAGAAGTGTGAAATCACCACAGACCCAGTGGAAATGCAGAAAATTATTAATAGTTAGTTCGAGAATCTTTACACTCACAGAATAGAAGGCACAGAAGAAATGGACAGATTCTTCGAAAGGCACAAATTACCAAAACTGAATCAAGAAGATGTAACAACTCTCAATAAGCCAATAACAGCGAACAAAATATGAAACATAATAAAAAGCGAACCGACAAAGCAAAGTCCAAGGCCTGATGGATTCACAGCAGAATTCTACAAGAAATTTATAGAAGATACAATCCCCACACTCCACAAACGCTTCCAGGAGGTTGAAAAAGAAAAAGTCCTCCCAAAATCATTTCTGGAGGCCAGTATAATACGCATTCCAAAACCAAGGAAGGACACAACCAAAAAGGAGAACTACAGGCCAATCTCTCTCATGAGCATAGATGCAAAAATACTCAACAAAATCGTGGCAAATAGAATACAGAAAATCATCAAGAAGATCATACACCATGACCAGGTAGGATTCATCCCCCGGATGTAAGGATGGTTCAATATTCGAAAATCTATTAAATGTACTACACTATATTAATAGACTGAAATCTAAAACCACATGACCATCTCAATTCATGGAGAGAAAGCCTTTGACAAAGTCTAACACTCATTCATGTTCAAGGTCCCACATAAAATTGAGAGAGATGGACTGTATCTTAACTTGATAAAACCATCTATGACAACCCAAAACCTAATATAATCCTAAATTTCAAAAAACTAAAATCTTTTACTCTTAAACAGGTTAGAGACACGAATGTCCTCTATTTCCCCTCCTGTTCAATATAGTCTTGGAATTATTAGCAACCGCCATTAGAAAAGAGGGAGAAATAAAGGGAATAAGAATAGGAAAAGAAGAAGTTATATTATCACTATTTGCAGAAGACATGATACTTTACTTGGAAGACCCCAAAAATTCCACCAAGAAACTACGAGAACTGATAGGGAAATTCAGTAGCATAGCAGGATACAATATGAATACGCAAAAGTCAATAGCATTCCTCCACACAGATGACAAACACTCTGAAAGGGAAGCAATAGAAACAATACCTTTTACAATGGCACCGCGGAAAATGAAATACCTTGGGATTCACTTAAACAAGGAGGTCAAAGATCTTTTCATGGAAAATTACAATACCCTAAGAAAAGAGATTAAAGAAGATTTCAGAAAATGGAAACATATTCCATGCTCCTGGATAGGAAGAGCAAACATCGTGAAGATGGCCATACTCCCAAAATTGCTGTACAGATTTAATGTAATCCGTATCAAACTGCCACCCACATACCTCCCAGATATAGAGAAATCAATACTAAAATTTATTTGGAACCACAAACGACCTAGAATAGCAAAGGCAATCTTGGCCATTCAAGACAAGGCAGGAGGCATCACAATTCCTGATTTGAAATTACACTACAAAGCCACTGTGATAAAATCAACATGGTATTGGCAACAAAATAGACCTGAGGATCACTGGAGTAGATTAGAAGACACAGAGGCATCTATGAAAACACTCAGCCAACTTATCTTCAACAAAGTGGCTACACAAGCTCAATGGAAGAAAGATAGCCTCTTTAACAAATTGTTTGGGAAAACATGGCTTTTTACATGCTGAAAACTAAACCTAGACCCAGCTCTATTCCCATGCACTAAGTTAAACTCAAAATGGATTAAAGATCTTAACATTAAAACAGAAACACTCAATTTCCTGGAAGAGAAAGTAGGAGGAACTCTTGAAGACATAGGGGTAGGTAAAGAGTTCATGAACAAACATATATTAGCACAGGAAACTCTTGAAAGAATCAACAACTGGGATCCACTCTTCTTAAGGAGCTTCTGCATATCAAAAGAAATTGTCAACAGAGTGAAAAGACAACCAACAAACTTTGAAAAAATCCTACCTAGTAAGCAATTAGACAGAGGACTAGTGTCTAGATTATATAAAGAACTAAGATATAAAAGGTCCCTCAAATTTAAAGACCCAGTTCAGAAATGGACATCTGAGATGAATGCACACTTCTCAGAGGATGAATTTAAAGAAGCAAATAAATATATGAGAAAATGCTCCACATCTCTGGCCATTCGTGAACTCCAAATAAAAACAACAATGAGATACCATGTCACTCCAGAAAGATTGGCTATCATAAGGAAATCAAGCAACAACAAATGTACAACCATTTTGGAAGTCAGTGTGGAGACTCCTCAAAAGAGTAGGACTTGAAATCCCATTCAAGCTGGCTATCCCCCTACTGGAAAATTTCCCAAAGGACCTGAAAATATTGTATGGTAGAGATATATGTATACCTATATTTATAGCAGCACAACGTGTGATAGCAAAATCTTGGAAACAACCAAGATGTGCATCACATGAGGAATGGTGGAAAAAGATGTGGTATTTCTATATAATGGGTTATTACACATCTATTAAGAATGATAAGTTGTAAGCATTTATACTAAGTGGATGCCACTTGAACATATACTCGTAAGTGAAATAAGCCAGACACACGTATGTAAATATCATATACTCTCCCTAGTATAACAAACGAAAAGCAAAAATACAAAAGGAAAGGTACAATAACTAAAATCAATTGAGTCAGATAAGGCAAAGTTAATGGTATAAGCTGCAGCATACTAATAAACTTTTCTTCTGGATGGTTAACAGCCTAAGTTCACAAGTCAGAGTTGGAGAAATAGAAGAGCCACAAGGCCAGCCAACGTTTTGGCCCTGGCCTTTCAAGGTCAGCAAAGACTCAGGACATAGGAGAACCTGTACTACAACATCATGAAACTCAGGTGAGCTCCAAATTTACTGAACAAGGAGATTATGGAGCCACAGTGGAAAGAGATTGAAGTTCTATAGTGTGCCTGGGGAGAGTCACATAAAGAGAAAACTTTCTCTCAAGCTTTCACGGAGAGCAAACTGGTCAAGCATTGGCCGTGACTCATCCACATGGATGACACAGACAAAGGAACTACAGAATAATGTACAGGACTACAGGGTAAACCCTGAGTGGACTTCACTGACCACATAGGAAAGATAAAGTTCACGTGTTGGTATATAAGTCTTGGTCTATCTAGGTCTTAACCATCCAACAGAAAAGTATAAAAATGAAGTATACATCATGATCCCATAATATTAAGCTGAGCTGTAAATGACTATGCTTGACAATTTCTTTGAATAACTCACTATTGTTGTAGAATGCTGGACTGTGTTGGATTGTGGTATCGAGTTCAAGCACCTAAGTTAGTTGAATGACAATGGAGTGTCCACCTTTGACAGGTGTAGACAAAGGAAGGGGTGTAGAAAGAAAAAATCATGATGTGTGTGTATAGACAGTACAGTTGGGATAGATAACACTGTGCTTATACATAACTCTATGAGAGGCAAGATCTGCACTAATGGTGGTTGGACAGGATATTATGTCGGCTTTTAGTTCTATGGTCATCCACTAGGAAAATAATTATTGAATTTTTGATATAATTCTGGTATAAAAATAAGATTAGTAAGCAGCTACACTCTTAATTCACTGATAAGAGATATCTGCTAAAATAATATCTGTAAATATAATATCATGTATGCACCTTGTACACTTCCAAAACATTATGAAAACTATTTGCAATGTATTAATTTATCGGATCTGTATTGTTAAGGTGTCTTGAAACTGTCTGATTGACATTTGTAGTTCAATAAAATAAAATAAAAATATAAAAAGAAGAAGTGTTTATTTTGAAGCAGATGTTCCAGTTTTCGAATAGGAATTTCCATGGAAATGAGTAAGAAAGTTACATCAAGTTAGATGGAAATGAGAATATAACATAAGGTTGAAAATTATTGCTTTGTTTCTTTGTTTGTGTTCCTTTCCCATTAAACTACATGTTTATATGAGTCTGTCCTATTTACTTAATAATATGAGGAGCTCATGTGTCCAGGTCCCACTTGACCCCAACCCTTCAGGGCCTCTGTGCCCTTTGGAAGTCTCTATGTCTTTGCTGGAGATGTGAGTCCACTACCATGAGCAGAATCAAACCACCCTGTAAGACTAATTCTATGAAGAGCACCTACATTGAAAGATCTAGAGATAACCTCAATGGACCTAGAAGGCCAGTAAAGGGCACTGTAGTGTGGTGTCCAGCAGTGCACAGACACAGGTATGTGCTTACCCACAGAATATGGGGTTGGGATCAGTGCAGTGCCAACATGGGACCTAAAATTCAAAGCTCACCAGGAAATTCCTTGTTTCCGTGTTTGAGAGTATTCTCCTGAGTAATACATGCATTTTTCTAGCACTGTGCAGTATGGAACTCAACAATTACAGGATGTATAGTGTTGAAATCTGACTATGTTTATTGAGCAGGTACAATCTGAATCTTTCATTGGTAAAATTGTAAACAGTGGGCAAGGGAGATGGCTCAATGGAATAACACTTGCCTGGTAAGTGCAAGGGCCTGAGTTCAAGCCCAGGTTCCAAGAGAAAAAAAAACAAACACAAACAACAAAAAAATATGAACAAGTCAGTCTTAATGGAGAGCACACATAAAGAAACTCAGAATGTAAACCTGTGGGCTGGAAGTTCAAATTTCTATGCAAGACTCAAGTTACAAGATATGTGGTCATTCCACATCTTGGTTATTGAATCCTGTGTTCTACTTATTACTTTCAGGGTGAGAAAATAGACCCAGAGCATATTCTCCTGTGGAAGATGACAATCCATCTTTATAAGTCATCACCTTTTATTCTGTAACTCTTTTTCACATTTGAGACTTGTTCCATTTGCTTAGAGGACTAGTATGTTATTTGATTTTGCCTGGGTGGTCCAGTATGAGACAGAAAATTGGGACCTCTTGTCATGTGGCCACTGAGGATCAGTTGGGCCATTAATGGAGATGGGGCTCAAGGTGGTCATAAGCAATATCCTGAGTTCATGGATCTGACTGGAAAGATGTTTTTCATGGTGTCAGACAAATACTCCAACCAAGGCAATCAAATCCATACTTCACACCTGTACAATTTTCAGTAAGGAAGAATCTCTGTTTCTCAATCATATACAAATGGCTGACTTGTCTCTGTGAGGAGTGATGACACATTTTGGATACCACAATGGTCCTTGTCCATGGCAGGTTATTCTTGTGGCAGCAGCAGTAGCTAGATAAGCCATGATGAGTGGGATCCCATGCTCATGACCTCCCATGGAGTGCACATTCCTTCCCATGTGGCAGATATCAACCAGTTGGGCCGTTTTGTCTTACTTTTTCGTTGCTTCTTTGGTCATGATTGCACTTGTGAACATAAAACACAGCAAAAGTTCTTCAATGTGTATCTTTTCCAATATGCTCAGCAATATACCTCTTCTCCTAATGGTGCTTGGCTTAGTATTCCAGTGTTTCATGCTGGATTCGTGTAAAACTATCCAGTGCATTTCCACTGCATCACTTCATGTGAACACTTCCTTTGATTCCCATTATTGTTACATATAAAGAAAATAGTGTTTTCCTTTTGCCAATATATTCCTTCCAGGAGAATTTCTGCCCACCAGTGTCTTTGTGACTCACACATGGCTGAGGTAGTACTAAAACAAGAAGCTATTTCAGATGGCACCCAAACTACTTCCAGTCCCTTTGCGTGGTTAGCATCAGTGTCTCCCCAGGGCTCATGGGATAAATGCTAGATGTACAAGCTGTGGATGCGTGATTTCATGCCTTAGAGGTGGGATCAGGGAAGATGGAATGAAAGAAAGAAAGCCAGAGTCAGGAGTTCCGGACTGCTGGTCTAACAACGAGTTTATTTTGCTGCAAGATTATATTTAGAAATGTCTTATCTCTCTGTTCAGAAATTTTCGAAGACACCTAGAAGCTTTCTTATTTTACTGGTGTCAGAAATGTTTTTCAGGACCAAACAGATAAACAGAAGAAACACTGCATCCACCATTGGATTAATTGCTCAAACTGTGGAATAAGGAACCTAGGGCAATTTGCAACATTTTATTCCCTAATTAGATCATTTGTACAACAAGATCAAGCCAATTTCAGGGTCTGACTTCCAATATTTCCCTCTTTTTTAATTGTTGTGGAAGGCAAGCCAGAGCTTATGTAGCTTCGCTCAGGCCCATACCATGATTCCTGTTAAAATTCAAAGCAGAAGCATTAAGTCCATTGAATGATCAAGGACCAGAACCAAGAATAAGCCATGCAGGGATAACATTTTGTAGGTTTTAAGCAGTATTGAACACCAAAACAGAAGCACCAACAATGGGAAAATGAGCAGAAATTATATCCACAATTTCTTTATGTAATTGAGTTAGATGCAAACCCACATGAGAATGGATCCACACAGCCATGATTGTAGGTCTGGATCCTTTTCCATTCATGGCTGGAATTATTGTACAAAGAAGGTGTTACACAAATGAATGGATATGCCCTATGACAGCACAGGCACAGGCTAAGCCACAAAGTTTGTACCTGCTTTCCTAAACGGAACACAACTTCTTCCTAGGGGTCCACCCTGGCCTCCAGCTTTTGATCTGCAGTTCCTGAGCCATAAGGACTTAGGATACACTGTGCACTAAATCATTACAAATTGGGCAGTGTGTAGTTCCTGAAGCAAATCACTCTTAGGTGCAACCATTGCTACTAGAATTCCAACCATAAGTGTTATTTCAACCAACAGTCCCACTAAGTGGTTGAATCTGGGAAGAGAATTATTTAATTCTGCTGCTACATTCAGAGAAGTTTTCACACCAGGGTTCTTTGAGGGTGACCAGGGTGAAAATATAGGGGAGGTATTCAAGCAGTAAAACAGTAGTGCTTGGGTGATGAGGTTGAGCAGCAGCAGAGAACTGAAATGAGTTCTGCTTCTGCCTTTGAGGAAGAACTATTCATATACTTGATCATTATTTCCACCTTTCAGAGCTAATGTAGATTCAACATGTTCTTGAATGTTTCTACAAAACGTGATGTGTGTGGACTTTGCATCACTAGAAATGCAAAGTAGATAAAGTATCCATGGATGGTACCCTACTGCAGAGTACACATGCACATATATTAGTTTCACTTTCTTATTTTTAAAGTTACAAAATAATAAAAAAAGCATTAGAACTGACACAAAATTTCACCAGAAAAAGTAAGGGAATTG
Organism: Ctenomys sociabilis; assembly: GCA_004027165.1. NCBI lineage: Eukaryota > Metazoa > Chordata > Mammalia > Rodentia > Ctenomyidae > Ctenomys > Ctenomys sociabilis. Next base: position 9,056 of record PVKA01028294.1, read on the forward strand.
AACAATGGGCACTGCATTGCATGATGTTATCTTCAAATTAGTTTTTTAAGTTACAAGATATAAAAGCAAAACGGGTTAAAGCACAAAACAAGTAATGCCAACCAGAAAGTTAAAAGAAATAAAGAGAAAAAATGATAATAAAAAGGAAATAAATTGAACGTTAACTGCTCCTTTCAGAAGACCAGCAGAAATCGGTAGTACAATTAATCAAAATTTCTTATATATATACAAAACCGTATCTTTGTCCCTTGTGCTTACAAAAAACTTGTACAAACACATTTGCCCATGGATTGAGTTGCACTGCATATTCTTATTTGATTAAAGGATATAGGCACCTATTCTGTAGCATTCCACATGCATGTACTATTCTAATTCGCATACATGATTTACATTCATTATAATAATGACAGTTTAAAAAATAAAGTAAAGTAGATTAGTGATGGTTTTGAACAGTTATCTTCCACTAGCGCTGTTGCAGATGGCTGTGTGGGGACAATTTCTGGAACCTTAACATTGATCTCTCTTTTCCTGTTGTGCAGTGTTACTGTACTTCACTGGCATCCCTGCTGTGAGGCTCTGTGTGTGCACTAACATACAGGCACAGTTGCACCCTTTTCTTCTGACTGATGCTGTCGTATGCCCTCTGCACATCCCTCAGCTTCCCTGCCGAGACGTACACTCAGGGATCATCTCCACAGCCCTCAGTCTCCCCCAGTTTTGCTATTTACAGAGTTCCTTCTATGTGACTGCTAGGTCTTCACGCTCTGTTTTCCATAGTTAATTCCAGGGACACAAGGCATTTTCTGTACTGGATTCTCGTGTTACTGCTTCATAAGCACAAGTGCAGGGAGCACATGGTAGACTCAGTCCAGAATTACATGTCGCAATACACTGTTCTTGTCCAACAGGGAAGAGAACCACACACTGAGCTGTGAAGTTTAGTCAAGTGGGACTTCAAATAATGCTCCAAGCAAACCTCTCTGCACTGATCTCTTCCCTGGACTATGTGAGGGAGAATTCTTCTCCTGGATCCACTGCCAGACACGATGCACCTTACAATGTCCCTGATCCCAGCCTCCCACTTCATGCTGTGCAGTATTTCTAGGGCAACATCTGCATTGATTTACCACAACTTGGAATTTGAAGAGCCCTACAGAATGCACCTATCAGTGTTGGTTGTTTTTGGGTTGCCTATCTCAGCTCATCTTGTAAGCCTTAATTTATGCAGCTGTCACACATGGCAAGAAATACATGTCCATGGTACTTTTCTGGTGGATGAATATTAAGTGTGTTAGGACACACATGGAAGTAACTTTGGAAATTACCCTTACCGGACATATTCAGGTGGAGAAATGCTCACATTACCATCTGCCCTGGGTCCTGTATTGGGGTGAGCAGGTGGAAACAGGGGTGCAGCATAATGTTCTGACTTGGGGAAGCTAAAGTTAAGAGAGGAGTGGGTGGGATTAAGGAGCAGAGCTACAGGTGGAGGAATCCTCAGTCAGCACAGGAATTTGTGTGATTCTGGCACCATCAGACATTCACACTGGAGAGGACATCATAACTGTCATGGGACTGACATGTGTGCTTGGAAGGTGTATGGTTGTGGGAGGCAGAAAGGAAAGGATGCAGGCAGCGTCTGACAGCTCCAAAACAGGAAATTCCAGTCAGAAATACCAGGTTGCTCTTGTAAAATTAAACAAACGTAGCATGCTGAATCACCTAGGTGTGTGGGTAGAGTTCTGTGATCTGCATGCACAGCACTTGAAGATGAATCTGTTTGTTGTGCAGCATCTTGTGAGGAAATAGATATAAGAGGTGAAGAGGGATCTTCTTGCTTTTTAGTGGCACAGCACTACCCCATTCCTCTTCTTAACACAAGTGGTCTGTAAGGTTTCTAGGATCCTATGGCTGAAAAACAAGGCAGCACTAACCGTGGGAGTGAGGAATTGTGGAGTTAATGTAAGTGGTTACACAGCAGATGTGCAGAAGGCGCAACAGGCATAATTTCTTAAGATAAAATTCTCTTCTGGGCCTGGAGGACTTGCTGATCAAGTGACACTGTCCTGGAAATTCTCCAGTCTTTCAAGTGCCACTTTGGAGAAAAACAAATGCTGTAAATGGAGTTCAGCCTTGTTTCCATGAGAGGGACTTGTTCTTTGCTCACTGGTATTCATGTGTACTTCCCTTCATAATAACCTCCTAGGTAGGGGAAAATATTTGTCTGTATTTGTACTCATGGGCAGTTTCCTCACTTGTGTGTTATTCCTTTAGGGCTTTCACTGCCTACGTCTGAATATCAGCAGAAGGCCCTTGAACATAGTGCCAATACTGACATTCATGTGGAGAGCTCACAGCATCCAGACTAGAGAAGAATGTTGAACAGTTTTTTTTTTTTTGTTATTTCAGAAGCCCTTTCTGCCTCCTCGAAGGTTTCCATGGTTTGTACAGTTTCAGCCACAGGTGACCCCCTTCTTTCTCTACTGTATTCCACATGGGCCCACCTTACCTGCAGGTTCTGAGTGAGCTCTGCTTTCTGTGCATCTCAAAAACTCATGGACAGCCTATGTGGTAAGGTTACATTTTGTAGTAAATTATTCCAGTAAATGCTTACAAAAGTGACAAGGATACACCAAAAACTGTCTTAATTTACCTGGCAAGAAAAGGAATACATTAAGTGATTTACCATCTATTTGAGTATCATTTTCCTTCTGAGGCATATAACACAGGCTGTCAATTTAATTATGAGAAGTAAATTTTTATGCTACAAATCTGATGCTGTTGGAGACATTCCAGGGTGAATAAAGTGACAAGAAGGGCCTTCTCAAAGACATGGGGCAAGGTAGGTGGTTCTGGATTTTTTCTTTCTTTTCTTTTTTTTTTTTTTTTTTTTTTTGCAAAACTGGGGATTGATTTCAGGGTGTAATGCTTGCTGGGCAGTGATTATTTTATTGAGCCATCTCCCTGGCCCCTTATAGAAAGTTTTGCTAGGTCAGAATACACACAAAAAGATGGGCTCAAACTTGAGTCCTGTGACAAATTTCTCATGTAACATTTCATAGCACAGGGTGAAAAGGATATCATCTCTGTGTGTGAACACAGTCTTGTACCTAGCTGGGAAGAAATGCTATATGAGCATTGGCATTACTCCTCCTAGCAAAAGCACACACTGTGATACTCACATAAATACTGAGTTGCATTGGTTTTGCCTTGAGAATGAACTGGAGACATCCACAATGTGCACAGTGTGAGTTTTCGTTTTCAGAAAGTGGTTGCTGCATAACAAACATTTAAAATTCAGGCTCAAATTCTCTCTGTACCTTCTTCCTCCATCACATTTCATGTACTACATTGTGTGAGTTAATTACTTATGAGGGAACCTAATTAAAAGATTCTACAATTTCTGTTAAGAGCTCACATCATTTCCTTACCAGATTCTCTTACCTTGAAACAAATGTATCACTGATCTTGTGACCACCAAGAGAAGTGTTTCGTGGCTCAAGCAGTATTTGGTTCAATGGGTACTCAAGCCTGGGCCTTCTACATACAAGGTCAGTGGAGTACAGATTCAGGTTCATGATACTTAAAACAGAGTTTGCACAGCCTAAAAACATTACCAAAACATCCTTTGCAAAGTTCAGCTTGTGTCCAGCTCATTGCTAACAAAGACAGGAGGCGACTCCCATTAACTTTGAGAAGTGTCTCTGAAGGGACAAGCTTCCAGTCAGGCTCTCAACTGACTGCTTGTGTACCTGGCCAAGCCCTGGGTAGGAACCTTGAATTCCTTCTGGTAAGCAATGAGACACACTGGACCAAAGGAGAGCACTTGTACCCGGGTGGGTCAGTTCTCTGCAGCAATGTGGGATCATGGAAAGTGTACACTCGCAGGTGTCTAGAGAACAGGGGTGTCCTGCTAGATTTACTGCACTGAGAGTCACACCAGTCTCTCAGAAGATGCATGCAAGCCATGCACACGGGTCAGTAACCTTTGTCTCCAGTAAGACACCACCACTTAGACCTGCTCCAAGTCATGATTCCTCTGCTTTATTCCCACTGAAAAAAATAACTGTATCATTCCATTTTCAGGCTTTGTTATCAGCCCCTGGATTCCTCTTCTGAGCATGTGTCCCTGGTGACTTTGCAACTCCAATAAAATGAACTACCTCTGAGTCAACTGCATTTTCCCTGAGTTCCTAGATCTCTTGGCTTCACATTCAACCTCAGCAGTTCTTTGAACTACCACAACTTGGAAAACAAATCTCTGAGGACTTCTACCCGTGTTCTGAACCTGGCTGCCACTCCTAGACACTGCTGTCCTAGGGGTAGGTACGGTCACTGCGTTATGAGTATACTCATGTTTGGACAACAACCTCAGGGCCTTTCATAGAGCACATGAGTAATGAGATTTTGAGGATCATTGCAACAGTGAGCAAATGGGACTTCTGATTGACATTCCTTTTTCCCAACATTGTGAAGAAACTAAGACAATTCATAAAAAGATGAAGTAAAGAAAGTAAAGAGCTGAAGAGGAAGAAAAAGGAAGTAATATGAAGTAAAAAGAAAAACAAAAATTTAAATGAAAAGGAGAAGAAATAGGAAATAAAAATCAGAAAATGAGTTCATGCGTAGAGAAGGGTTGAGTCTGTGCTTTTGATCAGCTGCTTGATTGGGGGAGGTACTTGCAGACCCAACCAGTTCTGAGAGCTCATTCTGTCATATCTCTTCCACTGCTTTCTCTCCTCCAATCACTGAAGGAAGTTGACACAGGGAGCTTTTGGAAATGAAGTCCTCTGAAATTAATCTGAGAGGTGATTTAAATAAGCAAACTTTTGTTGAACTAGGGCCAGTATAAGCTCTCTAGGGTGGTAACATGATCACTGTCCTAGATTCTCTCTGGAATCTGGTCCAAATACCCAATCCCCAAAATGGAGGGAGGATATGGTTATTTCCCTCACAGTTAGTGTCCCTTTCAAGCCATACTCAGCTGGTTCCAAGGCAGAGCAGAAAATCACAGCAGGAAGCCATCCATGGTGGAGATAAAGAGTAACCCAAAGGGAAAAGTAGCAGCTCTGGCTTCCTAATGTCAGAGCTCTACTTATGTTGTGAATGCAAATTACCCACCCCAGTTCCTAGGTGTAGCACTGATGGTTTCAAACACAGCATTGGATCAAGAACCAATCAAAAACTTGGAAAGCCAGCTCATGAATGCATGAGTTTATGGCAGACAAGGAGACACAAGCCATAGTAATGTGCATACTGGGATCCCTCACCAACTGTTATCCCTAATGGCGAAGAAGTTCTCATGAACCAGAGCACAGTGCTCTATTGCGGTTTTCACTGGTTTGCTGATCTGGTGCAATATTTACCTGAATCTCCAAGGGCTGGGAAGCTAGATATTACCCTCACTTCTGGGAAGCCAATTTCTCAATCCTGAGGGTTGCATGCCATTGGTCAAACACAGTCCAGCTTGTTTCATACTTTATACTGCACTGAAGTTCATTGTTCCTACTATCTGGAGCTTGTACTTCTTTCTCTCTCATCCTTTCTAACTCCTGGAAATTGATTTTACTTTCTTGTTTTCAAATCTTATTTTCCAATATGAAGACTGCAGATAATTGCACAGCAAAATTTTGCAAATGATCACTAATCCACCATTTTTCTTCCATGCTTATGATTTTCTACAAGAGATCCAAGTTACATTCTGGAGCAATGTCTGCATAATAAAAAAAGATGATGCTCTTCCAATTGTATGTCCACTTACAAAGGAATGAAACCAGGCTCATGTCCCTAAGACTGCACTAAGGGCCCATCAAACTGAATCAAGTATTTGGAAACAAGACCAAAAACATTGTCACTCAGTGAAAATGACTGAGGGAAACTGTTGAAGCAATAGGCTCAGGCAAAGACACCCTGATTTGAATCCCAATAGTAAACAAGATAATAGTCAAACTGAGGAAAGGGGACCACACTTCGAGAATCTGGTACATAGCAGACCCTTTGGTAAGTACAGTGAGTCAATCATTCAATTCCTAGGCCCATGTAACCAAATCAGCAAATGTGTGCAACCGACCACATAGCATCCATGTGAAATCTTCAACACAGAAAGGCAAGCATCAAGAATTTGAAGGGACAACCCGTAGTATGAAGAACACAGTTTTTGGTATGTCTATTTCCTCAGAACATTTACATATGAGAATTAGAAAAAAGCAAGAATCTAATCCAAATCAACCCCCACAAGAGCCCAACGTGTACAAATACAAGCAGTTGATCAAATTGGTTTCCAAAACATACTACTGTTGAAGAAGAGTGAAGTTCTCAGGAGGATAAACTATAGAAAGAGCTTCAATGCCCATCCATCCACAAAAGGATCATAGCACATGTACAAAATTATAATGTAAACAAATCACAATTCTTCAGGCATACAAACAATGAAATTTGGTCATTTTCAGGAAATTGATTGAATTTACTAATTTCTGATTAAATGAAACAAGCCAACATCATAAAGTAAAAGATTTAAGGTTTCCTCTTTCATATCTGTCTTCGACCTCCTTCTGGTGACCATATTGCTAGAAGAGAGTGGAAAACCCATTTCATAGCTGAAGAACCTGAGCCTGCTGGAGATGAAACTTCTCAGCATCCCTGTGTAGTATATGACAAGGTCCCGACTAGACTCCTAGCATGATGTTATCTAGAGTCTCTCCCGTGAGTCCTCTTGTGACTCTGAGAAACACATTGTTTCTGAGGTTTTTAAGAGTCCTGTAATATCACTAGGAGCCCAGGTTGGGCTTAGATGAAGGGCATCTTGGAAGAGCAGTACATTGCTTTTGTCCTTTGGGAGCAAATGACCATAGAGATCACAGTGCCTATTCTCTATCTTTTCTGATGTGAAGTGTTTTATAGGAAGTTCAACAGGGGGTCCAGGGAGACAGCTCAATGGAATAAGTGCTTCACTGGCAAGCACCAGGGCCTGAGTTCAATACCCACAGGACTCCTTTAGGAGTAGTTGTCCAATCATGGGAACTTTTAAGTTATGAATTTATCAAGATGGACTCCTCCTTGCAATAGTCTATTAAACTCAGAGATCTGCAAAGCTATTTCACAGTAGGAGGAGAGTGGTGTCCTGGTGATGTTCTTATACACATCTTGGAGAAATACTTCCTTGTGGTGCCCACAGCGATCAATCAGTTTAATGGCTTAGAAGTAACAGCAATGGAGCACCCAGTGTCTGTACACTATCCTTTCTCATGGGACTTTCTCTAGGAGGGGATCACCTGGGTTGCATGAGAAGTGGTCCCGAAAGGATGATCATTTTCTTACCAGAAAAGTAGAAAGTTAAACTATTTCTATGAAGAGTCCATTCCAATCAAGCATCCTGTGTGTGTTGCCTGGTTGTTTGGTGTCTTATCTCAGCTCAGCTTTTGACACTTATTCTCTTTAACTGTCTCACATGGAAAGAGCAATGGGTTCATGGTATATTTCTGTTGCAAGAAATCTTCAGGGCTCTTGAACATACACAGGAGGAACTTGGGAAATTATCCTTATGGCACACATTCTGATGGAGATGCTTTCATTTTTTTGCTGTACAGGGGATTGAACTCAGGACACTGTGTTTGCCAGGAAACTTCTTATTCTACTGATCTATCTCTCCAGCCCATAATGGAGATACATTCACTTTGCCATAAACAGTGGGTCCTGTCTTGGTAGGAGTGTGTGTCACTACTGTCACAGAAAGCACCATGCTCCAAGCTGGGCTGGCTGAGGCCAGGGGAAAAGAAGGTGGCACAAGGGGCAGAGCTACAGCACAAGGAATCCTCCAGTCAGCACAATGATTGGAGTGATTTTGGCACCACCTTCCATACACTGGGGAGCACAGCACAACTATCATGGGGTTGAAGCTGTACCTCATACCCTGGGAGTGGAGGAAAGTGTGCAGGCAGCTCCTGCCCAGGACATTCAATGTGCAGAACCATCTTGCTTCTGCAAAGGCAACAAACAAGTCTGAATTATACTCTATGATGTGCAAAGAGATTTCTATGTGCTATGTGGACAGGACCTGAGGATGAATCCAGTTGCTCTGTACAACCTTGGGAAGAAGTGACTCTAATCATTGAGAAATGGGTCTGTTAGGACTTCAGTCGGACTGGGTGACCCCATGTCTCTTCCTAAGGACAAGTTGTCCATACAGCTCAAGGATAAGAAAATCAGGCAGGATAATATGTGGGAATACAAGCTTGTAGGGTCACTCTAAGTTGTTACACACAGGATACTCACCCAAAGCAACACATTGGGTGTCTTAAGCTAAAACTGTCTTTTGTTCTGGAAAAATTTGGTAAACATCTGAAACAGGCCTGGGAGTGCTCCAGCTTCATCAAGTGCTGCCTGCGATGGGGTAGAATCTTCAGATATAGCATCAATCTCCCTTCCATGAGAGTTAATTTCTCTTCACTAAGACTTATGTATACTTTCCTACATGAGATCCTCCTAAGTTGAGGGACAATTGCCTTCTATCTTTGGAGTGGAATCTGTTTCCTAAATTGTGTGCTGTTGCTGAACAGCACATGGCTGTCTTTGCCTGAATGTCAGTAATGATCCTTGGGGTGTATTATAAATATTGACAGTCATGTTGGAATCGCACAAACAGCAGAAAGGAGAACAAAATGACTGTGAATTTATTTTATTTTATTTTATTTTATTGTACATTACTTTATTTTCTGATCAAAAAACCAAGCACTTATCGCCCCCTCAGAGGATTTCATCAAGAGTATAGATACAGCCAGAGCTGATGATTTTCATTGTCTACTGTAGTGAGTGTGACGCTGCCTCACTTGCAGACTGTCAGGCAGATGGAAGAGATATTCACCTCATAAACTCATTTGCACCTTTCTTTTGATGCATATGGTTTATAGAAAATTATTTCACTAAACCTTTAGAAGCATGCTGAGAGCCCCTGTACTTACCCTAATTTCCCTGACAATAGCATGAATAGACTATGTTGCATGTCAAAGTTTTAATCATTTGTTTGGGTATCATTCTGCTTCTCAGGCACATAAATTACATGAAAGTATAGTTAAAATTATCTTTCATGTCAAAATGGTGCTGTTATTGGAAGACTTCCAAGAAAGCAAAGTGACAGCTAGTGCCTTCCAGAAGACATGGGTGAGGGCAGGTGATTTGGAACTGTTCTTCTGGGAGTTGGGTGCACCCATCTTCCACTCGTTTTTACATTCCTAATTCTTCAGGGGTTTCAGTCCCTTGGACTCATGGTCTGCAGTCTCTGTCATGGTGTTGGTTTAGATGTCCCCCCAGTGCTTCTTGCACACGGGAAGATGGCTTTTTGGAGGAGGCTGATTCCAGATCTTGTGAGTGGTTCATTAGCCACTGCTGAGCTTTGTGATATGACAGCTATATCTGTCCTGGGGAGGGAAACCTGCATATGGTCAAAGAAAGTAAAAGAAGCTTACTTCGCCTTTCGACTCTCCTTGGTTGTGCAGTTTTCTCTTGTCCTGAACTGTGGACCCTGTTTCAGGCAAAGTACCTTGGAGACACCTGACTATTCACAGACAGATCTAGAAACTCTGAGCTAAATATACCTTTCCTTTTAAATTTGAGTGTTGGTATTTTGTCTCAATATTAAGAAAAAGTAAAGTGATACCATGGATGTATTTACAAATTTTTCTAAGTACAAAAATAAATTCAGACAGCAGGGTTCAGATTAGTTTGACTGGGAACATGGTGACCTCTAACTGACTTCACACTGAGCGTTTACTTCAGGATTTTGTTGTTTCCCACCCAGGGATCCTAAGTATTTCACAAGCTATGTAGCCCTCAGTTACATCTACTATAATGTGTGTGCAACCAACATTTCATTTTCTAAAGACATGTGGAATGAAAGAAATGCATTCAAGCTGATAGAAAAATTTCCTATATCCTGTTCATTCAGTACATGTTGATATAGAACTGATTTGAGTATTGCCTTAATTTCTGACTCTGTAACAGATTTTTTTCTGCAATTTTGCTTCCACATTACCCAGGGAAACTGCATATTATGTGGAAACTGAAAAGAAAATCATTGAAACATGTTACTGATTAATTCTTGTCCCAATATGTTCCCTATGATATTATGTGCTCTTTGTGATAGCATGGTGTTGAGGTGGTCTGTCCTTGATGAGACCAACTTACTCTGTGCAATTTAGGCAATTACACTATACATATCTCTGAAAGTTTCTATTCCACTGGATCAACTGTATTTCAATAAATGTTTGATAAGATTCTGTTTGAGGCTCAGGAGGCTTCTCACATTGAAATATACGACATTGGCAACTCTAGTGACAAAGTCAGCTCAATAGAACTGAAGATCATGTATTGACAAGCAAGTTCTCACATATGTTATGGGCAGAGTTCAGTTGAAGTTCACACTATCACTGAGAAAATATATAACTTCATTTACTAGGTGTAAATCTCCGGGTTCATGGACTGCACAGGACCACACTTCTTGGAGACTTTCCAGATTAGGGTTTTTCTAAATTCTATCTATTTTCTACAAGGGCTATGCAGTGTTGACTTCTATCCTCTCTGCCTTTCTCCTTTGGTCCAAGACCTCATCTGAAGGTCTGGGACTTGGCACATTGCAGCTGCATTAAAATCAACTCCTATAGAAGGAAATGCAGTTATCACAAGGTACAAATTTCTGCATTAGTACAAATCCATGGCTGTTCTCTGCTAGGCTCCACCCGCTCAGTGCTCCACTGCTTGCATTTAAGGGACATGTCTCTTAATACTGTTATTGGTAGTGCTCCTGGGCTCCACTATAAAATGGGGTATATTTGTTCATTCTTTAGCTAGTTTACTCCTATCTACCTTACATACCAATGCACTACAAGGGGTACCTATGCAGTAATGTCTGGGGTCACTCTGCAAAGAGCATCCTCTTGTCTCTGAGACCAAGATTTATAAGAACAAGCTTCTTCCACTTTATGACATTTTTTCTGTAAGGCATACATCACCTTTTCAAGTGTATTTAGTGGAAGGTGTACAGGTTCTCACTATGTAGATTGGGCTCTTGTGATCTTTCTGTTTTCATCCTGTGCACTCCCACCACAGAGAAAGCAAAGCTGAGGTCATGTGTGTGCATGAGTGATGCTTTCAGGATTCATGAGAAAGACAACACATGAATTTGAGGGACAGTCCACCCTATGAGAGAATGGGTCCTCTGCCCAAGTGTCAGCCACTTTGTCATGCAGTGCACATTTGCTGTACATCTTGGTTTTAGACTACAGAGGGCCCTGCTGAGGGTAATGTGGCCTTAGGTGACCACACCCTAGAAAGGAGAATTGGCCCAAACAGCCCTCTAGAGTGGCCAAAGGCAAGATTTTGGAGAACTCTCACCCTGGCCTCATACTGGTCCCTACTTCCACTTCTGCTGTCCTAGGAAGATGGTGGGCTTGATTTGCCAGTTGCAGCCTCATGTCACCAGGGGGGAAATGTGGTCACCTGGCCTACACTAGGCAAGAGACAAGAGAGGGCCTATGGGTTCTGCTACCTCTCAGTCTTGGGAAATTCTTATAAATGTGTCCAGATGTGCTGACTTTTGTACTCCTTGTCTTAGGGTGGTGGCTCTTGCTGTGGACATCTACACAGGGTCACAAGATGAGACACATTGTCTGAAAAATGGAGCCGGTAAGGATCTGCTGGAAATCAAGGAGAGGAACCCAGGTGAGGAGAAGAGGTTGCTTATCATGGCTTGTGACCCATAATCACACTCACTGCCGGAAATTGCTCCATGTCCATGGGAGATGTCCATTCTATTTCATGCCTTTCCCTTTCCTCCCTCCCCTGTGCCGAATCTTTGGTGAAAAGAACACTTGCTTGCTTACTTACTGTATTATACAGTATTATACTATACCAAAACTTGAGAAGGATGAAACCAAAAAAGAGTGCTATAGTCCAATCTCCCTCATGAATATAGATGGTAAAATCTTCAATAAAACCCTAGCAAATGAAATGCATCCAATCATCAAGAAGATTTTATACCATGACCAGGTAGGTATCAACCCAGGGATACAAGGACCGCTTACCATAGGCAAATCTATAAATGTAAGACACTATATCAACAGAGCCAAATTTTAAAAAGACATGATAATCCCAATTGATGCATAAAATGCATTTGACAAAGTTCAACACTCATTCATTTTCAAAGTCCTATAGACAATTGGAGTAGATAGCTTCTAACTCAATTTGATAAAAATCCATCTAGGACAATCCAAGTTATTTATTACATTTCCAATTTCATTTTCTGATATTGGGTTACTCAAAGTTTTTATATCTTCTTTTTTAATATTATTATTTTTATTGAAGTAGAAATAGCAATGAGACAGTTTCAAGACAAATTAACAGGACAGATTCAATAAATTAATACATTGAAAAATGTTTTCCTAAAGTTTTGGTGTCACACAAGGTTCTTTTTTTTTTTTTTTTTTTTTTTTTTTTTTTTTTTTCAGATAGGGTCTCCCTATGCAGTTCAGGCTGGCCTTAAGCTCACTTTGTAGCTCAGGCTGGTCTCGAACTCATAACAATCCTACTGCCTCAGCCTCCTGAGTGCTAGGATTACAGGCATGCGCCACCATGCCTGGCACAAGGTTCATACATGATATTATACTTACAGGCATTATTATAACAGATGTCTCTAATCAGTGAATTAAGAGAGTGTAGCTATATACTTATCTTATTTTTATAGCTGAATTATATCACAGATGCAATAATTAAAACTTTTTACATTGTTGTTTTCCTATAAGGTTGTCCATAGTACTAGAAGCCAACATAATATCTTGTCCAACCACTATTAGTGAAAATCTTGCTTCTCATAGAATTACGCAGAAGCATGGCATATTTATCCTAACTGTACAGTTTATACACACACATCATGATTCTTCTTTTATATACCCCTTTTTTTTGTCTAGACCTGTCAAAGATGAGCACTCCATTGTCGTTAAACCAATTTAGGTGCCTGAATTAGGCGACACAATCCAACACAGTCCAGCATTCCACAATAATAGTGAGTTATCTGAAGAATTTGTTGACTATAGTCATTTAGAGCTCAACTTAATATTATGGCCTGGCATTATATACCTCATTTTTATACTTTTCTGCAGGATGATTAAGACCAAGATAGATCAAGACCTATATACCAAAAGATGTAGCTTTTGTTTCTGATGAAGATAGTGAAGTCCTCTCAGGACTTATCTTGTAATCCTGTACCTTACTCTGTAGATCCTATGTTTCTGTCATCCATGCAGATGAGTCACAGAAAACGATAGACCAGTTTGCTCTCTGTGAGAGCCTGAGAGAAAGTTTTCTCTCCATGTGGCTCTCCCCAGGAACACTATAAATCATCCATCTCTTTCCTCTGTGGATAAATAATATCCTTGATCAGAAAATTTGGTGCACAATTGAGTTTCATGATGTTACAGTACAGGTTCACCTATGCACTGAGTCTTCGCTGACCTTGAAAGTCTAGGGCCAAAATGTTGGTTGGCCTTGCGGCTCTTCTAATTCTCCAATTTTGGTGTAGTAATGAAGAACAGGTTAGAGAGAATAAGGTATTAAACACAAATAAGTACAGACATTATGCAAAGAAAGTTTTAATACTGAACAGATTAGTGAAATTCAATTTTTAATGTAGATATACCAAGATAAATGAAAAGAGTCAAAAATGAAAATCATTCTTGAAAACCGTCTAGTATGACTGCAAGTTAAGTGCTATGGAGAAGGGAAATTAATAGATATGATTAAAGACTCCTCATTAACAGTAGTTCTTAGAGTGGCAAGGGAAGAAGTTTGATTTGGTGAAGGGAGGTGAATTTTTAAGAGAAGGAAACATATTCTTCACTGTTGTGGTTTGTGTCTAGTTGTCCCCCAAAGCCTCATGTAAGCTATGGGGCAGACCTGGCTTGAGGAGCAATGAGTGGCTTGAGGGGCGGGTCTACAGGACCAGGGCGTGGCTTGAGGGGCGGGACAAGAGAGGTAAGAAACTTAAACTGGCAGCATGTTCTGTTTCCCAAGCCTGCGGTCTCTCTGAAGTGTGGAGTGGGTCATTCTGGACAACTTGGGGCCCCAGCCTCTCCTCCATCTCATTATGTGGGTGGCAGTGTCTGCAACTTAGGCTTCCTCAGGCACAGAAGAAATGCTTGGAGAAGACAGAAGTGCTGACACTCTCTCCTGAGCAAATAAGGCTCCAAGGTCTTGCTATGTAATTGAAGCTGTTTTAAATTAGGAAACCTCCAGTAACTGTGAACTAAACAAATCTTTCCTTCTTTCATTTTGAGAATTGAGTATTTGTCATGGCAACAAGAGAAGAGTAACTAAGACATACATTTTACTGCAATTATGGTTCTTCACTAATTTATACTTATTTAAACATGCTTAAACTAACACTTTCATTAGTGTGCTCATTTAAAACCAAGAAAATAAAAATAGAAATGAGAATGGTGTTAAAAATCATGGTGTAGTGCGTTGCCATGCAATTCTAAGTTGTGGCAAGGAGACTATGTAACAGTCTGTAGCTATCAGTAAAACAAAGCAGGGAAATTACAAGATACTTTAGGTAACTCAGTGGATCCTGCTGAAAAACTCTCCCTAGTAGAGTTTCAGTTCAAGGATATGCAAGGCAGTGAGCCTGGAGTATGTCTTGCTGGTCTCCTCTATGGCCAACATACACAATCCAATATATAGATTCTCATCTTATTTGAGAAACACTAGCTTCATCTTACCCAAGGCTACAACAATTTTACAGTGGATGCTGGGCTCCAAGGCATGATAAACCACACATTGTAACACGTTAAGGAGAAAAGAAATCCACAATGGTGAATGTACACTTGAATTCAAAGATATATACACATACTGGAATACTAAAATAAACAAAGGATAGCATCAGTGCAGAAATAAAAGACACTTCTAATCACTCCATGCTTTGCTGGTTGGCATTTTATATGTGAGTAACATTGCATACAAATTGAAATTGATCGTTCAAAGATAGCACCTTACATTGTATTTCAGAAGAGACTTGAATTTTAACTACAGAAATTCTGGAATTGTTCACAATTTGGGGAAGGAAAGAGTTGAATTATGTTATCTGGACTTATTAAATTGGTATTGTGGTCTTTACTTGGAGGATAAATGTGGTTTAAAGAGATATTTTAAGCATGAAATTCTAAAGAGGTAAATTGTGATTTGCTCCTGATTGTCCAACAAGCTGGTTGACCTAGCATTTTAAGCAGCCCTGTTCTGGTATATGTGTGGGTGAGTCATGTACATGAGCAATTTAGTAGAGTACATTATCTCTGGCCCCTTTCTCTGTGATACTGTTTCCCAGATCTCCTTCCAAATGGCCATGATGTGAGTGGTTTTCTGGCTTCAAAACATCCAATCATATTATTGCCTTGGAACCAGCATACAATGGAGAGGAAACATGAATTATGTAGATCTCTACTCCACTCTGTTGTGGTTTTGTTAGGAACAAAATAATAATCAAGTCTTTTGCTTCTTGAAGATACCATGGAAAACAACACAAAAGGAAGAGCAGACTTAGCAAAGTTGCATAAACAACTAGATGAAAAGTGCAAAAAATAAGAAAGGCCTGGGGGAAACTTCAGACTGGAGCTCGTCCCTGAGGGTGTGTTGCTTCAGGGAGGTTGAGGGCTTAGCACAGAGCACATGATAGCATCTGTCAGAGGAAAGGTTTGCAGCTCTGCCCCTATGTTATTGCATGGGCTGAGGCAGTGCCTCGAAGCAGGGATGCCAGTGACCTACAGGTAGCATCAGGACAGTGGGAAATTGGAGACAGAGGCTAAGCTAAAAAATATGTGGACATGCCTCAGGGGGAGGACTGACTTTCACAATAATTCCTTTTTAATGTAATATAAAGAACACACTAGAAATAGAATAGGAATTAAAAATTGGATCATGTATAGTTAATTGTAGATGTTATATAATCAAACATGCACACATTTCATGCTATATCTGTGTACAAATATATGTGTTCAAGTATATACAAAAAACACATATTTTAATATATATCACATATAATCTGATATATTCACACAGAAGATCATGTTCCTAATCAGGACAAGAGCTTGCATGAACACTTTCTACTCTTTCTAATGAGACAAAGTCTATGTATTCATTTGAGAGAAAGTTTCAACAGCCTCCTCACACTTAGGAGAACACTGAAAGATGCATAGACACACTCTGGATACTGAAAAGTTAGATCACATCATAGGAGCAGAATGTGCTTCAATTCCTTGCTGCTGCTCACACTTGTGCCACTTAACATCAACCTTTCAGAAGGAAAGAGTGGAGTGATCTGCCTTTGGCCAGTGAAGGAACCTCAAGGGAAGGCATGATTATTTATTTATTTATAAGAGTACAAAATACTGGCCAGAGACAGCGCGGCCAACTCCGCCATCCTGCTACATCCCGCCTGGGCCCGCCCAGGCCCTGAGACTCCGCCATCATCCTCCATCCCGTCTGTGCCTGCCCAGACCCTGAGACCAGCCAGGGACAGCGCGGCCTACACAGCCATTTTCCTCCATCCCGCCCATTCCCGCACAGCCAGACACTGGCCTGAGACAGTGGCTGACTCCAGCGGCCTCCTGGATCCTGCGCCAAGCTCACACAGCAAGAGTGAGTTTACAGGACTCTCCAGGCTTCCCAGATCACTGAGAGGGTGGTGAGTCTGAGGGAGAGCCTTTGGCTTCTTCCGAGGCGCGCTACGCGGATCCCTGTCCCCAAACCCTCCAATCCAGTGACTGGCCTAAAACCTCAGGACCCACTCACCAACACCTCCCCGGATCCCCTGACCTAAAGCCCACTGAATAAGTGGGAATTTCCCCGATTCTCTGGGCATCAAAGGTCAGTGAGTGTAGAACTCCAGGACCGTCGTGCCTGAGATACATTTCCCAGGCATTACCAGCCCGCCAACCCCCATGGCC
Organism: Ctenomys sociabilis; assembly: GCA_004027165.1. NCBI lineage: Eukaryota > Metazoa > Chordata > Mammalia > Rodentia > Ctenomyidae > Ctenomys > Ctenomys sociabilis. Next base: position 26,041 of record PVKA01028294.1, read on the forward strand.
CGGTGACAGCTCCAGGCACACTGTGCCAGAGAAACATTTCCAGGTGATTACCGGTCCCACAAACCCAGGGCAGGTCGGCCTGGAGTGAGAACTCCAAGCCAGCCATGCTGGAGGGACATTTCTCAACAATCCACAGTCCCATGCTACGGACCGAAACCCAGCAGAGCCTGGCCTGTGAGTGAGGGCTCCAGGCCCACTGCACCAGTGGGACCTTTCCCAGTCATCTCGGGCTACGGCCTATAGACCCTGACCCAGCAGAAGCTGTCCGGCTCAATACAGCCTACTCAGTGAATAAGATTATCCACTATCCTTTTGTGAGCCCAGAAGACCCACCAAAGCCCAGGTCCACCGACCGGGGGAACAACCTGCCTGACACAGGAGGGCTGACCCCAGGAACCAACAGAGGGGAACTAAAGGAGCTGCAGCATAAAAGGAACTGAACACAACAGCTAGATCCAGGATAGGCATACCTGGAAAATATCAAACTTAATAGACTGGAACCGGAATCTCATAAGAAGCTAAAGTTATAGCTGCACCAAAGCTCTACACCAAAGGTCAAAGATCAGTGCTATACAAAATGACAAAGAGAAGGGGAAAAATGCAATCCCAGACCTCGAGTACATCAGGAAGGGTAGAGGACACTAGCTCAGCTGCAACGAATGAAGTAACAGATACAGCAGCAAAGGAACAACAGCAGAAAGCTATAGAGGAAATAAAACGAGAAGTAATTCCCCAAATTAAAAAAAAAATATTTGAACACATAGCACCTGAAATAAAGAATGAATTCCAGAAACATTGGGTGGAAAAACTATAATCAGCCAGAACAAGTGTAGAGAGCACTATTGCAGCCGATATATATGACTGAACAGCATCTGAGGCAAAGAAACAACAGCAGAAACATCATGAGGAACTCAAAGCAGAAATAAGTTCTGAAATAAAAAATGAACTTTTTGAAGTCATACGATCTGAAATACAGGAACAAGTCCAGAAATATACAGAGGAAATCCAACTTGGAAGAAACACAGAAGAAAAAGAATTAATAACTACCTCTAAAGAAGACATGGATAAAAAAAATTGAGGAGATCAGAAATATGATGGATTCCTTGAATGAGCAATACAGAAAAGAAACAGAACACATGAAACACAGTCAAAGAGATATAGAAGAACTAAAAATAGCAATCATGAGTCTACCAAACCGTCTGAGTGAAAGAAAAGACAGAGTTTCAGATCTTGAAGATGCCGGAGCAGCTAGTGAAAAGGTGAGAAAGGATCTCTTAAAAACAATGAGAATGGAGGAAAAAATAATCCATCACCTGCAGGATGATGCCAGAATGAACAATGTGAGAATAATTAGTATCAACAAAAATGAAGGAGTCAATACAAATGACATAAAAAGAATTTGGGGAGAAATAATTGTAGACAACCTCCTAAATATGAGGAAACAATCCAACATTCAGGTCACCGAAGCATACAGAACACCAAATAACCTCAACCCAAGTAGAAACACACCAAGACATATAATAGTTAAGATCGCAGAAATCCAACACAAAAATAATATACTGAAAGCTGCTAGAGAGAAGAAGGAGCTCACATTCAAAGGAAAACCCATCAGAATTACAGCTGACTTCTCTGCACAAGCAATGAAGGCAAGGAGAGCATGGAGCAGAGTTCCTCAAGTCCTACACGAAAACAAATTCGAGCCTAGACTACTATACCCTGCAAAACTCTCTTTCAAGTTTGATGGAGAAGTGAAATACTTCCATGACAAATGACAAGTAAAGAATTTCATGATGACAAAGTCATCCCTTCACAGGCTGTTGAAAGAAGTTCAATAAAGAGACCACAATGACCAGAACTCTATGCAAGAGAATGGAAGGAAGCCGCTAAACAGTATAGTAAATTAAACACAGGTCACAAAGGAGTAAACAATACCAGGTGAATATCATGCCAAACATAAGTCAGCACATTTCAATTATAACCATCAATGTAAACAGACTCTATTCTCTAATTAAAAGAAATAGACTGGCACAGTGGATTAAGAAACAAAATCCAACAATATGCTGTATACAAGAATCACACTTAACACAAAAGGACATTCATAGGCTCAAAGTCAAAGGATGGAAAACAATACTACATGCCCCAGCACCTTATAAAAAAGCAGGAGTAGCAATTCTGTCCTCATACAGTCTTAACTTCAAACCAAGAATGATCAAACGACACAAAGAAGGCCACTATATATTGGTCAAGGGAAAAATTCAAGAGCAAGAAGTAACACTCATAAATATCTATGCACCAAACACAGGAGCACCCAACTATGTAATACAAATCTTAAGGGACATGAAAAACTTAATGTCTAAGAAGACAATTTTAACAGGAGACATTAACACACCCTTATATCAAAAAGATAGGTCAACCAGATAAAAAATTATCAATGAAGTAGCAGAACTGAACCAGAGCTTGAAACAAATGGACTTGGTGGACATATATAGAGTGTTCCACCCAACCACAGTTAAATACACATTTTTTTTCAGCTGCACACGGGTCATTTTCCAAAATAGACCACATACTAGTCCAGAGGTCATGCCTAAGTATAGGCAAGAAAATAGAAATTATCCCATGCATACTATCTGACCACAATGCAATGAAATTGGAAATAAATGGCAAAAGAAACCAGAAAAACCCGCTAAATTCATGGAAACTAAACAACACCCTACTCAGCAATCAATGGGTCATCGAATAAATTCAACAAGAAATTCAGCAATATTTACAATTCAATGAAAATTCAAGTACAACTTACGGGAATTTATGGGATGTGATGAAAGCAGTTCTTAGAGGGAAAAGAATAGCTTTAAACTCACACATTAGGAAAAGGGAAAGGGAGCAAATTAGCACCTTAATGTTGCACCTCTGACAACTAGAAAAAGAAGAGAAAACAAAACCAAGAGTGCAAAGACGGGAAGAAATCATAAAGATTAGAGCAGAAACTAACTCAATTGAGATGAAAAAAACAATTCAAAGAATCCACAAATCAACCATTCTTCATGTGATGGACATCTTGGTTGTTTCCAAGATTTTGCTATCACACATTGTGCTGCTATAAACATAGGAAAACATATATCTCTATGATACAGTGTATCCAAATCCTTTGGGAAAATTCCCAGTAGGGGAATAGCTGGTTTGAATGGGATTTCTAGTCCTATTCTTTTGAGGAGTCTCCATACTGACCTCCACAATGGTTGTACCAGTATACATTCCCACCAGCAGTGGAGAAGTGTTCCCTTTTCCCCACAACCTCTCCAACATTTGTGGTTGGTTGATTTCCTTATGATAGCCATTCTTTCTGGAGTGAGATGGTATCTCAGTGTTGTTTTTATTTGCATTTCATGAATGGCTAGCGATGTGGAGCATTTTTTCATATATTTGTTCACTTCTTTAATTTCATCCTCTGAGAAGTGTGTATTCATCTCAGATGCCCATTTCTGAATTGGGTCTTTAAATTTGAGGGCC